>PVKE010011466.1:0-40225 GCA_004027555.1 Craseonycteris thonglongyai | reverse complement strand
TTCAGTGCATAGTTATCTCCACTTTACTTTTTGACAGATAGAGAGAGAGACAGAGACAGAGACAGTTAGAGAACCAAACTGTGGGAACTCCCCAGTTCAGCACGTGGGTCCTGCCTGGGCCGGAGCCGGGATTCGATCCTCGGTCCTCATGGCCTCAAAGCGAGCGCTCAACCCGCTGAGCCGTCCCGGCTTTCCCCATAAATGTATATATTATAAATCTTTTCTTTCAGATATGGTACAATACCTATAAATTAATATAAGCATGGCTGACAGATATATGTACAAATTCTTAAAAAAATAAGAAAAAAGAGAGAAACATGTTTTTGTGGGGCCTCTTTTCTGGAAGTTGAGTGATTTGATGGGACAAACTCCTACTGTGTTTTCCTATAAGAACATGAAGAATTTGTTGCTCTGCTACTACTAGTAGCCGTGCATTAGTAATTGCTCATCTCTAAGGCAGTCTTTCCTGAAACTAATGGTAAAGTTCTTACGTGACTTTTATTTCCAAATATACATGTTCTGATGATATGTCAAAGGCAGCATTTCTTAATTACTATATTCTAGCTCTTTCTGGCTTTGTCAGTGGACTTTCAGGAAATGGAAGAGTAGCTTCAAGCCATCAACATCTATAACCAAAATGTAGAAGAGCTTGCTGGGGTGGGGAGGAACTAGAGCCCACAAAAATGAAATACTTATCCCTGGTGACCCAGAAAATCATGAGGCTCAAATCCTCTGCCTCCTGAGACAAGCCCTCTTCTTGTTCTCTCTTATGATGTGATATACCTCCTCATGGCACTTTCTGAACATACTTCTCAGTGTGTGCTTTGAGACTAAATTTATTGAGGCTGTTCACTGGGTCTTGACATGCACATCCCACTTTGTGGCATTAGGCAGATTCAGATGAGAAGCCTGAATGGGGTCATTATGATCACACACTGACTTCAGTTCTTTTGGACAACGTCAACTCAATATCACTGGAAATTCCTTGCACGGATCGTGAGTAACATATGATCCCCAAACTCTTCTCAGTTCATTATAATCTTTCATCTTGCCTAGGAGGGCATCTGAACTGGGTAATTTTTTCTCTCATTTATGCTCTTATCTCTGAATTATTTAAAGAAATATTTAACTGTCTGACAATAAGGTTATAACAAAAAGAGAGAATATTCAAGAATGTTAGCATTGTTTTTTTCTTGACTTACTTGCTCAAGGTGAGTTAACTCACTTGCTAATGAGATCGTCTGAGAGCTACCAGCCCATCCTCACTTCAGAAGGGTCCTATGCTACTGAAGTTCTTCTCATGGCACAAGCATGATTCCTTGTATCCATGGCTGTATCTGTTAAGACCTTTTATACAATAGCCTCAGAACTCTGGTTGCAATTAGAGTTTTGATTAGCTGTCAGTGATGTCATAGGCATGGCTATTTTAAATCCACTGTGCTAAGTGTTTTCTTTTTCTTAATGTACTGTAGAAATTCCATTTCTTGACAGCAATAAGACACTTCAGGCAGTGTGTTTCGAGGCCAATATTGCACTTCTCATGGAGTTAAGACACTTGGCCTTCAGCCTCATGACTTATAACACAATCTGAGTTATGCTATAATCACCCAGATATATACATGGCCTGTTGTGTTTTATTGCTTAAATGGAACCTGTCCCAGTGCCTCATCAACTGACAAGGTGGGAATATAGCCCCAAATGACTGTTCAGGTTCCCACAGGGAGTTGCATTTGGTTAGATCTCCTTCAACCTTTCAGGGGTTGCACCGAAACTCTGGAGGCCTTTGGTACACTTACCACACAGAAGAAATCAAACCCTCCAGCCTCCCGGGTCTCACTGCCAGACTGCCCAATGTAGGTTGCCAAAAATCTCCCCCTCAACACATTTATTGAACTTTAAAACAGCAGAACAGCATTGAATGAAGTCCAGTAATTTTTATAGGATATATTTTAGTCACTAGACTTTGAAGACTCTTCCAGCATTAATTATAAAGTTTCTGTGTCTGGATAACATATTGTTAACAGTTATTTTGCAAGTGCTAATGGCAAGATGGAAGATTTCCAATAATTTTATTGAGGAAGTGACAATTAAAATGTTGAGCACTATAGGATACATACAAAATAAAAACAATCTTGCAAACAAGGCACTGTACTTTATGACAAAAATGGGGATATACTCCTTATTTTCAAATGGATATGATGATTGTGTATTTCCACCTTTTTGTTCAAGGAGGATCAAGAGGTCTCTTCTTTGTTGTTGTTTGTTTGTTAATATTTAAAGGCAGTGTAAAATGCCAGCACTCCAGGCTGATTAAATATTATTTACCACAACATCATGAAATGATTTTAAGACAACTTGTTATCCATATTTCTTTCAGTAACAAATATCACTAAAATGAGATCATTGGCTTTGAGTGACAATTTATGACTCTGGAAATACATGTGCTGTCTTTTCTAAAGACTTTCAAAGACTTATCTACTAGCCTGGCTTTCCCTGCAGAGTACTGTTGTATGACCACCCATCTTCCAAACTCCCTCTACCACAGTCAGCCAGCAGCTCTGGGTGATTGGCCTGTCAGAACCCTGAACACAGAATGATTGACAGTGGGAAGTAAAAGGCAGAATGGAGAGTCCTCCAGTATATGTGGTATCAGAGGGAAGGCACAGAGGGTTAAAAGGACTTGACCACAGTCACACAGCTGGGTAGTTGGTTCATGTGGATTCTGGGTCAGGATATAATATCTTCATCAAATTACCTCCAGCCATATCCATATTAAATTTAGAGTGTAAGACGACTAAAATCTAAACAAACGGACTTTTTGCCAGTTTGGTGCTATTATATTTGGAAAGAGGTTTTAGGCCAGGAATGCAGCTGCTTTCCCACTTCACTTGATCACCACTTCCTTTTTTAGGTAGATCCTGATTGCTATGTAACTTAGGCTGAGGTTTCCCCTCATGAATTTGGTATAACAATTTTTTTTTTAATCTGAAGTACAATCATATTTTCCATATTGGTTTAAATCTATAATTGAGATTATCAACACTGGCTAATGATATCAACATATGCCATAATACCACTGCTTGAAATTTCTGGCTAAGATATTTACCTTAAGGTTCTGCTTTTCTGGAATTGATATATACTTCCCTTGGTCTTTTTTTTCTTTTTTTTTTTTAAGATTTATTTTATGGCTTTTTGACAGAGAGAGAGACAGAGAGAAGGAGGAGGGCCCAGAGCAGTCTCCATGGTTACATGTCTTCAGTTTTCGACATGGTTTTGTTCCACACAGGTGGGCGGGGGCTACACAGGGTGGAAGCTGGGCTGGGGGCCTCCCGCATGAAAGGCATGCCCCCCTTCGAGCCAGGAGCCAAATCAGGAGGCAAGAGCTGAACTGGGGGCCTCTTGCATGGGAAGCACACCCAAGTTCAGCATATGGGTTCACACGGGCCGGGGCTGGGATTCAATCCTTGGTCCCCGGGGCTGCAAAGCGAGTGCTCAACCTACTGAGCAATCCCGCTTCCTCTTTTTTAAACACTCCTTTCTCTGAAGGATCATACAAAAGCAGTAGGATCAGGAACTAGCTCTTCTTTTTTCACTCAGGAACAATAAACATACAGAAACTGAAGTTATCCAGGAGTTTTTTTCACCCACTTCTGCTAAATTAAAAGGGATTTTATTTTTATTTTATTTTTTTATAAAAACATTTTAAGGATCAACTCAAAAAGGTAATGATTTTCATTAATGTGTTCTTTTTTTCCTTTTTAGCCTAAATATTTATGGAATTAATTTTCATGTATTTTATATTACTTTATTACTCATTCTTGTGAATCCTAAGTATTAAAACAGTTTATTAGATTATTTTTTAGCTTTTTAAACTATTTTGTTTAAGAACACATCAAGAGCATATAAATTCCAGTTAAATAATTTATTTCTGGGAAAGCCGGGATGGCTCAGCGGGTTAAGTGCTCACTTTGAAGCCCCGAAGACCGAGGATCGAATCCCAGCTCTGGCCTAGGCAGACCCACATGCTGAACTGGGGTGTGCTTCCCGAATGCGGTGAGGCCCCCAGTTCAGTTAAAAAAATAATAATAATAAAATAAATAAATAAATAAATAAAATAAAAATAATTTATTTCTAGAGACTCATGATCTGCCCTCCTATGAGAGGATTTGGCGTTTGTTGATTTATTGCTTCTTATAAAAATAACTTACTGTTATTTATTGCTTAGTAGATATTTTTGGTTCATACCTGGTGAATATATTACTTCTTCATAGGAGGCAAAGCATGCCCTCTTTGTTTTTATGCTCAATGTCTTATTATATCTTCACCTAGTGGATACTCTAAAAAGAAATCGCTTACAAACTTGTGGAAAACTGAAGGTACGTATTTAATTAATCATGTATATATTTTTTGTTCAATAAAAATTATTTCCAATTCTTGAGTCACAGAAGACCTGTGTTTAGAAAAAAAGATGGGGAAGCTGGGATGGCTCAGTGGGTTGGGTGCTCACTTTGCAGCGCCGGGGACCGGGGATCGAATCCCGGCCCCGGCCTGTGAGGAACCATATGCTGAACTGGGAGCTCCCCCAGTTCAGTTCTCTCTCTGTCTCTGTCTCTGTATCCCTCGCTCTCCCTGTCAAAAATAAATAAATAAATAAATAAAAATATATATTAAAAAAAAAGAAAAAAAGATATATTGGTTATATGTAAATGACATTAGAAAAATTATCTGATTGTCTCCAAACAATTTTTAAGACCAATAAACTAACTCAATGAACTACGGAAGAGAACCAGGCTGCTGCATAAGAACCAATATCAGGGGGCAGATGATAAACTTCCAGTGAATTTCAGCATAAAGTATCACTTTTCTGTTTTGGTAATATACCTCAAAGAATATGTACAAAATTGACTTTTAAGTACAAAATTTTAAAGCTAGAAATAAAACTTGTATAAAATAAATTTGGTTGCAAAATGGCCTTGGAAAATGAAGTACAGTGATTGAGCCCCTTAGAAGCCAATTAGTGAATTGTTAATGAGAATTATGTGTCAGGTCCTAAAACATTTAACCTTCAAAAAGTATACAATTTATCCTCAGGATGGATGTAAGTACTCTGCAATTGGATGAGAGTCATTAAAAAGAATTTGGAATAATTGTTACTTATACAGGAGTCACTGGAAAGAACAGTAGTTATCTGTTACTAACACGGAAAGTTTTTATGACTACTACTCCAGAAATCTCGCTTCTTTCCTCTTTATTTCCTTGCATGTCCTGTGTCTCTGTAGCTGTTCTACCAGATATTAAGAACCAAAATTTGGACTAGACCCAGTGTAATCAATGAGAAGCAGAATCTAGATAATGCTTTGGACTTTGAAGACTGACAGATCTAGGTTTGATTGCTGTCTCTACATTCTTATCTATGTGAAGTTGGAAAATTCAGGTGTGTACTCATATGACTTCCCTTCACTATATTGCTTCTAGACTGAAGGGAAAGACAATTATAGGAACTGCAAGGGTAGACCAGAATTTCAAGATATATTAAAAATATGAGATATTGTTTTTTCTTTTTAATGGAAAGGATTCTTTCCACCAATAACCTACTTGTTTCATGATCTTGTCAAATTATCTATGAAGAATATTTTTGAAGATACTCTTATTGAAAATGTGCTGCTTGGGGCAAAAAAACTTTTAGTGTATAGCCAGATGATGTCTCCAAGACTGTTTCAGACTCTGGTATAGCCAGGTGACTGAATTCTAGCCAATGGAATAAACAGCAGTGATGTGTAACATTTCTGAGCTTGTTGCACAAAAACCTCCCATGATAGATTCTCTATGCTCTTTTCCTACACATAAATTAATGGAGAGGACTATGGTGAGCTTGGAAGCTGTGTGTTAAAGCTGGTTGAGCCACAGGATGGAATGACTCCAGGACTAAATCAGTGTCCAGAGGTAGACTAAATCAGTGTCCAGAGGTAAACCCCAGTTATTCAGGAACACTCATTTTGACTCTGCATGGGTGAGAAATAAGTGTGTGAACCATTATAAGCTCTGTTTGTTTGTTGTTTGTTTGTTTCTTAATAGCAGAAAGCATTACCTTAACTAATATTCTATCTATTTAGAATCTTGCATAAAATTTAGTTTTTCCCAACTTACCATATTGTTTATAAATATTAAAAGTGCTGCTTGTCAGCTTTCAATGATGTCATTGAAAATGAGTGAAACAGTTCACTTTGAATATATTTGTCTGTCTGACCATGGTGTTGCTACACTTATTTTTACTGTTTTATTAAATATACAAACAGACTAGTCCGATTTCCATTTGTCTTTCACTGAGGCCACATATCCACCCTCATCCCCACGCTGCCCCTGGAATTCTGCCTAAAATGAAACAGCAACAGAACAGAGGTCAAGAACTTGGAAGGATTCATATGGGGGAAATCAGGTACAGCTTGATTTAATATCAATATTTCATGTGTTCAGAGAGTGGAGTTTCAGGCTACAAGATAACAGCCCATCATTTTTATGCCCTTCCATCTGTGAAAAGCTGTTCCTCAAAGCAGAGTGTATGAACGACATAGCAGCTTTTCATTTCAGGCACCATATTTTGAAAAAAGAGAGATCTTTTGATGCATAACCAGACTCTGAGGATAATTGAAATCTATAGAGTTTTAGGGCCAGACTCATAAAGAATGCAGGTTTTCCTCCTGAAATATATTGCTGGGGAAAGCTACAGAACACAAATCTTTAACATAATGAAAACTTTGCCTTCTGCATATATAAAACAAAGGTTACACCATCTACTAGCTGCCAGTGAAAAAACAAATATGCACATTTAAGAGACAGTGGAATGGGAGGAGCTGCAGGGATAGAATAAAAATGTAAAAGGAGGGGTTTGGTGGGGAAAGGGAATAGATGGGACACAGAGGATTTTTATGGCACAGAAAATACTTTGTATGATACTACAATGATGGATGCATATCATTATACGTTTGTCCACATACATAGAATGCACAGTGCCAAGAGTGAATACCTTTGTAAACTTTTGACTTTGGACAATTATGATGTGTCAATGTAGGCTCATCAGTTTTAACAAATGCACCATTCTGGTGAGGAATGTTGATAATGGGGGTAGCTGTGCATGTGTTGGGACAGAAGGTAAGTGGGAAGTCTCTGTACCTCCCTCTTAATTTTGTTGTGAACTAAAAACTGCTCTAAAAGAAAATCGTTAAAAAATTTAAAAGGAAGTCAAAGATATAACACATTTAAATTTATAGGGTGAAGATTTATTTAAAAAGTATAAATAATAATAAAATAATGAAATAATGGAAACACAACATCCTAGCTTTTATGGAATGCAGCAGAATTAGTTCTAAGAGGAAGATTCATTGCAATAAATGCCTACATTAAGAAGCAAGAATAAGTCCAAATAAACAACCTCACTCTATGCCTTAAGACACTAGAAAAAGAATAAACTGAGCCCAAAAGTAGCAGAAGAACATTAAGAGAATGAAATGAAAGAATTATACGACCAGCTCAATAGATGCAAAAAAAAAACAAAAAGCATTTGACAAAAATTAAACATTCGTTTATGATTAAGACAAAACAAAAACCTCAGGGATACCAGGATGGCTCAGCTGGTTGAGTGCTCACTTTGTAGCCCCAAGGTGCAAGGATTAAGTCCTGGTTGGCCCATGCAGACCCATTTGCTGAACTGTGATGTGCTTCCCATTTGAGGGGGCCACCAGTTCAGTTCCTCCCAGAGTGAGCTTCCATGTAGAAGGCCCCTGGTTCAGTCCCCAGCTCACAGGGGCACGCCGCCCAGCTGTGTGAAATGAAACTATATCGAAAAACTAATGACATAGAACTATGAAGACTGCTTTGGGCCCTTCTCCTTCTCTCTCTGCCTCTGTCTGTCTGTCTCTATCCCTCTCTCTGTCAAAAACAGTGAAATAAATCTAAAAAAAACCCAAAACTTCACAAATTAGGCATAAAAGGACATATCTCAACATAATAAAGACCATATATGGCAAGCTCAAAGCTATCATACTCAACAGTGAGTGGTTGAAAGTTTTTCCTCTAAGATCAGGAACAGGAAAAAGGTGCCCACTTTCACCACTCTTGTTTTACATAGTACTAGAGTCCTAGGTAGAGCAATCAGAAAAAGAAATAAAAGGTAATCAGAAAGAAAAATAAAAATGTAAAGTTGTTTCTATTTGCAGGTGACATGATTTTATATAGAGAAAATTTTGAAGATTCACTCAACCCCAAAACTATTAGATATAATCAATGAATTCAGTAAAATGAAAGGGCACAAAATTAACATACATAAATCAGTACCATTTCTATGCACTAACAATGAATTTCTGGAAAAAAAAATAAAGAAACCTGTCCCATTTATATTAGCATCAAAAACAATAAAATACTTAGAAATAAATTTAACTACAGAGGTGGAAGATCTGTACTCTGAAAACTATAGTAGAAAAAAATCAAAGAATACAAATAAATGGGAAGTTATCCTGTTAATGGACTGAAAAAATTAATATTGTTAAAATGTTAATACTATCAAAAACCATCTATAGATTTGATGTAATCCCTATCAAGATTCCAATGGTATTTTTTTTAACAAAGTAGAAAAAACATTCTAAAATTTATATGTAATCACAGAAGACACTGAAAAGCCAAAGAAACCCTGAGAAAGAAGAGCAAAGCAGGATGCATCACATATCCTGATTTCAAGCTGTACTATGAATTTATAGTCATCAAAACATTATGGTACTGGCATAAAAACAAACAAATAAGTCAATGGAACACACTGAGAGCCCAGAAATAAAGCTCAGCATATACAGTTGACTAATATTTGCCAAGGGAGCCAAGCATACTCAGTATATAAATAACAGTTTCTTCAATAAGGATTGCTGAGATAATTGGATATTTATATGTAAAAGAGTGAAACTGGACATATATCTCATTCTTACACCATTCACGAAAATTAACTCAAAATGGATTAAAGACTTAAAGGTAAGGCCTGAAACCATAAAACTCCTAGAAGGAAACATAAAAATAATGTTCCTTGACTTAGGTCTTGGTAATGATCATTTAAAATATGAGGTCTAAAGCACAAGCAGCAAAATAAAAAACAAAGTGGGACTACATCAAACTAAAAAGCTTATGCACAGCAAAGGAAATCATTAACAAAGTGAAAAGACAACCTATGGAATTAGAAAAAACATTTGCAAACCATATATTTGATCAGGGGTTAATATCCAAAATATACAAAGAACTCATACAAGTGAACGGCAAAAACAAAACAAACAAACAAATAAATATTCAATTTAAAAAATGGGCAAAGGGTGATGCTGGGACGGTTCAGCAGGTTGAGTGCTTGCCTTGCAACCCTGGGGTCCAAGGATCAAACGAATCCTGTTCCCAGTCTGTGTAGACCCACATGCTGAACTGAGGCGTGCTTTCCATATGGGAGACCCCCAGCCTTGTTCCTGCCCTGTGCGGTCCGTGCCCACCTGTGTAAATGAAACTGTCAAAAATTGATGACATACAACTATGGAAACTGCTCTGGACCCTCCCTCTTTTCTCTGTCTCTCTCTGTCTCTCTCTGTTTTTCTCCATCTCTGTCAAAAACAATATAATAAATCTTGAAAAAAAAAATGGGCAAATGACCTGAATAGATATTTTTCCAAAGAAGATGTGCCAATGGCTAACAGGTACTAGAAAGGTGCTCAACATCACTACTCATTAGGAAAATACAAATTAAAGCTATAATGAGGTATCACCCCATGCCTGTTAGAAAGGACATCATCAAAAAGATAAGGGCTAACAAATACTACATTGAAAGTGGCAAAAAGAAGGGGATGCTGGGATAGCTCAACAGGTTGAGAGGTTGCTTTGCAACTGCTAGGTCTGGGGATCAAATCCTGACCCCAGCCCATGCAAATGCACATGCTGAACTGCAGCACACAACTGGTAACCTCTAGGGTGGTGGCAAAGGCTCTTGCCTTCCATGAAGAAGGCCCCTGATTTAGTTCCGCCCCATGGGGCCCCATCCACATGTATAGAAGGAAACTATGTCAAAAAACTAATGATGAATAACTGTAAGGACTGCTCAGGGCCCTCCCTCCTTCTCTCTGTCTCCCTCTCTCTCACCTTCTCTCAAAACAAACAAACAAAATCACATATATAGATAGAGATATCTATAGATAGAGATTATAGATAGATATATATATAGTTATTGATATCTATATCTCTCTATTTTTTTAAAGAAAGTGGAGAAAAGGAGACCAATTGTGCACTTTTGGTGGGATTTTAAATGGGCACAGCCACTATGGAAAACAGTGTGGAAATTTCTGAAAAAATTAGAAATAGAACTACTATATGATCCAGCAATTCCACTTCTGAGAATATATCCAAAGAAATTCAAACACTAACTCAAAAAGATACCTGCATTCTCACATTCATAGCAGCATTATTTACAGTAGCCATGGTGTGGAAATAATCTAAGTATCCATCAATGCATAAAGAAGTTGTGGAATATATATGTATTAATATGTGAGGGCTGTTAGGAAAATATCCAGCCATAAATGCCTTTATTATTTTGTATTACATGGCTGGATACCTTCTGGACAGTCCTTGTGTGTAATATATATATGTATGTACAGTATACCAATGTTATTCAGCTATAAAAAATGAGGAAATTTTGCCATTTGCAACAACATGTATCAGCCTTTAAGGCATCATGCTAAGTGAAATAAATAAGACATAGAAAGACAAATACTGTATGGTCTCACTTACATGTGGAATCTAAAAAAAAATTAAAGGAAAAACCAAACTCATAAATATGAGATCAGACTAGTGATTACCAGAGGCAGAGGGTGGAGGGAAGGGGAATTAGAGGAAGACAGTCGAAAGGTAAAACTTCCAGTTGTAAGTAAGTATTCAGGATGTAATATACATTATGACTATAGTTAACACTGATGTATGAGACATAGGAAAGTTGTTAAGAGAGTACATTCTAGGAGTGATTATTAGAAAAGTTTTTTTCTCTTTTTTTTTGTCTTTTTATTGTATCTATATTAAAGGGTGGTAGTAATCACTTCATAATACATGCAAATCAAACCATCATGCCACACATTTTAAATTTATACAGTGATGTATGGTAATTATTTCTCAATAAAACTGAAAAAATTTTAAAAATTAAATTTACAGGGTATACCCAACTTCTCCCTCTCTCAATTTTTGTTAAGTTAAACAACAACAACAAAAAATTAGTAAATATATTTGGATAATTTGATCAACAATCTTAATCTACTGGACATATGTAAAAACCTGAATGCAATCTTCAGAGACTATCCATTTTTCTTAAGAACACATAAAAAAGTTACAAAAATTAATCAGATACTAGATTGTAAAGCACATCTCAACTAATTTCCAAAAATATTACATGCATTACATGCTTTGAATATGATATAATTAAGAAGTTAATAACAATATTAAAAGTTTTCATATGCTAGAATTTTAAGAACAGCTATCTAAATAATTCATGGTTCAAAGAGAAATTATAATAAAAAATGTAGAAATACTTGGAATAATAATTATAAAACCTAACACATAGAAATAAAAATAAAAATAAAATAAATTTACAGGGTGAATTTTAGTTTAAAAAGTATTAGTAATAATAATAATAATAATACAGACAAACACTATTAAATCAACTACCATTGTAAAGCAGCAAAGCAAAAGATATTATAGGAATGGGTACATAGTCTCTTACTTTTAGCAGAACTCTTGGAGTAATGAAAATCAATGGAAGAATCATGGGTTTCTATCTGTCTATCTTTCTATACTCTTGCGGCGGCATTGTGGGAAGCATCAAAGCACAATTTAGACCAAGGTTCTCAGGTACCATCCCAACCAGGAACCCATTAAACGGGTATCTAGCTTCCCATTAATGCATCCAACAGCGCCCACATCCTTTAAAATACTGGGGAAGAGCTGTGGCAATAGGAAGACCAATTGGTCTGAGGATGGCTCTTAGAGTTCCAAGACCATAGATGGGATTGTTGCTTCCTTTCGTATATGAGTACTTTCTCCATCACATTTTACCATGGAAAGGCCTCTCTCTACAAAGTCAATGTGAATAACTCATTTACTCGTAATTTATATAGAGGTATCTTTTCAGTAGAGCAATACATTTGTTGAGCCATACCTCAATCATAACAACATAAAAAGTCCAACAAGAATACATTTTTATGATTTGGCCACCGTGAACAGTGCTGTGAGGAACACTCAGGTATAGATGTCTTTGTGGATTAAGATCTTCAGGATTTTGGGGTAGATACCCAGGAGAGGGATTGCTGGGTCATATGGCCAAGTCATGGAAACAATCAAAGTGTCCTTTGATAGATGACTGAATAAAGAAGTTATGGTACATTTACACAATGGAATATTACTCCTCAATAAGAAAAGATGAAATACAGAACCTTGAAACCATCTTGATAAGCAAAATAAGTCACACTGAATCAAGAAACATATGACCTCACTTATAGGTGGAATATAAAACTGAAAGTAACAAAGAAACAAAAACTCATGGACACAGTCAATAGTTTAGTGGTAACCTGAGGGTTGGGGGAGGGAAGTGTGTGGAGGAGAACTGGGAGGGGGGAGTAAGGAAGGGGCATCAACTATATATAATGATGAAAAGAGAACTGATTCTGGGTGGTGATCACATAATGCAATGCATAGACGATGTAATGTAGAATTGTACACCTGGAAACTCTGTTGCTAACCAATGTCACCCCAGTAAATTTAACAATAAAAAGAAAAGAAATAAAAGAATACATTTTTACATGAATCACCTTTCTTCCAAAGATAATTCCATCACATCTCTCATTTATGAATTGCATACTACTTCAATATGTTACCCAGGTGAATCATAGAATTCTTTTTCTGAAAACTCCTTAAATGTAAAGAGATCTCTGAGATTTTTTTTTGTGCCACCATTCATTCATTCATCCAACTTTAACTAAACATTTAGTATGTTCTAGACCCTGGCTGCTATAAATCCTCAAGGAATAAACAAACAAACAGAAAACCAAATCAAAGCAACTAACAGTTATTGGATGCCATGAAATGGTGTGAAGTGCTAAATAGCCTTCTTTTTTGCTTAATCCTCATAATAATCCCATAAAGCAGTGTTCTTATTTTCCAGATGAGCAAACTGAGGCTTAGAGTGGTTAAGCTACCTACCCAAGCTATTATAGTAAAGGCAGGTACAGGTTTTTCTACTCTACAGTGTGCTCTTAATCTCTACGTAATGTTTCCCATAGTCTCTACTTGGAGATATTACTACACACTGTATTGGAAGGAGGAAACAAGCAAGCAAATAATTTGAATGCACAAAGAATGCACAATGTGGAGCACAGTAGAGGGAGTGAATAACTGTGCACTGTAGAAGTAGAAAAAAGAGATTAAATCATCTAAGGGCTGCTGGATGGAGGATAAGGAACAGACATTGCAAGCAAAGGGGAATTGATTTCAAACCTAAAAAGGCAAGAGATGGTGCACCAGTGATAAGATTCTCAGCATGGAGATTAGGCTGAGATGTAGGTGGAGGTCAATGGCTAAGAATTCTAAGTGTATAACATTGAAGAGGTCCTTAAATAGAGATGGTGGATTCCCCCTACTCCCCACACCCTCTACCCACTTACAAAGTTGTTTGTAGTACAGAGAATGGACAGAAGGGGACAGTGTTGATGAGTGGGCAGAATGATGATCTTTGCACTTTCATTCTTTGTTTTGCTTCTCAGGGTATTCTTTCAAAAGAAAGGGTGAAATTTATGTCTTGTGGAAGAAGCCATAGTATAAATAAAGCATAACATTATCTTCCATGTATTAAAGGCCTACTGTGAGTTAGTTGCTATGTTTGAAACTTTGCATATGTTATTTTACTTAATCCTCAAAAACATTTTTGCAGTTATACTGCATTTGTATTCCACTAGTAGAAATCTATGACAGAAAAAAAGTTCTCCATTTTATTGATGAGAAAATTGTGGCTCTGAGTTTAATATACTTGACCAAGAAAATACAACTCCAAGTAGATAAAGAATGAATTCCAATTACCGTATGTTCTGAACAAGGAAAGTAGAGTTAGATGCTATTTGTAATCTTTCAAATGTTTTCCTTAAGTGTACAAGTTCTGGCATGTCTGCGTTTTAGAAAGTCTCAACCCTTTTATAATCATTTAATTGGAAAACATTGGTTAGGGTAGATTTTTCACTTTTCCCATTTTAAAAATAATGTTGTAGGATCCTGGGATAGCTCAGCAGGTTGAGCACTTGCCTTGCAACCCTGAGGTCTGGGTATCAAATCCCAGCCCCAACCCCTGCCCCAGTCTGTGCAAAACCTATATGCTGAACTGTGGCATGGCTGGTAACCTCCAGGATGACTTGGCAGTGAAGATGCTTGCCTCCCATGCAGAAGGCCCCCAGTTCAGTTCCTACTCCACATGACCCCACATCCACCTGTATGGAATAAAACTATGTCACAACTAATGATATACAACTATGGACGCTGCTCTGGGCCCTCCCCCCTCCTCTCTCTCTCTCTCTCTCTCTCTCTCTCTCTCTCGCTCTCGCTCTCGCTCTCGCTCTCACTCTCACTCTCTCGCTCTCTCACCTTCTCTCAAAACAATAAAATAAATCTTTAAAAAAATTATGGTTGGAGTGTGTTCATATTGTACTGGACTATAAGGGAAAATACTAGTGACATTCACAGAACAACTCTTTTAAATGAACAGAAACCTACATAGCAAACATAAGGAGATTGTGTGGTACTATCACACAAACACATTTTTTTTTTATTGAGTTCTGGAACTATGCACTGACTGCTTGCCATTCTTTGCAGTGGGAGTTCAGGCAGCATCCAGCCAAACTAAAATAGATTTTGTAAAATCAAGTTGACTTTTTTTATTTTATTTTATTTTATTTTGGTATTTGCCCTCAGTGTTGCACCATTTCTCATATACTTGAGGCTGACTTAAGTTTGGGAAAATTGCCAATCAATTGTTCAAACTTCTTTATTTTATAACCCATAGGATACTACTGACCAACACAGGAAAACATCTGTTACAAAGAAAGCCAAAAGCTACTAAGAATTTAATAATAGATGGTCACTTTGTCCTTTTCATAAGCACTCCAGAATTGAATATTGAATTCAATCAACCCAATTATCTTTAATTAATTAGATTCTTCTACAAGTTGATGCCCGATTTTCACAAGGTAAAAGAGAAAAATGATTCCAGCATTTGTAGTAGAGCTGGGAAGAGGAGGTTAGCGGATACAGCACCACTCTGTTTCACTCCTTAACAGAGGGTTGAAGTTCAGCCAGAGGTCTTGTATAATAGGAGTTTTTAGAGGATATTTAGTGAGGTCCCTATTGGAACGTTATCTATATTGCAAACAATCGTACATCATTTGGTAATCATGGGCAAGTTTCAGCTTGGGAAAGACCTTATGTTGATTAGCTTTATGTAAAATGGAGAGGTCTCAGTTTTGAGGATGCCAACATACTTATATCCTATCAAATCCCACATGTCAGGCAGGATTATCTAGTGGAGGAGTGGAGGCAGGGGAAAGGGAGAGAAGCTCTCGAGCCATCCCTGGACACCAGGACATTTTCACACATTCTTCCTGGCTAGGGTAAAATGAGGGGGTGGGCTCCGTGGTCTCCAAAGCCTCTTAAAGCTTTAACACACTCTTTTCCTAAACCCTGTCACTTGCTCTCTCAGCGCAAAGGCAGGACTTGAGCTGTTCAACCCGAATGGCCAGGAAAGGTTTCCCAACAGGGCCACCTTCAGCTGTCATATGAATGGGGCTGAATTCTCCATGCTCCTTATATTTGGATGCAGCAGTGCCACTCCCATGCAGCCAAAGACACAGGTCTTTCTGGCTCCCAGGTCTGTCTGTTCCATTACACCAAGGCTCTCTCTTTTCAAGCAGAGATTCTTTACTCTGTGTGTAATTATTGCATTTCTACTTGCTACACAGCCGCTATGGATGTATCCTGACAGTTCCCTGCCCTACAAGACCTACTTAGCATGGGGGCTAGGGCCACAGGGCCAAGCCTGGACTCCTGCTGCTCAGTAGATGTTGGTGAAGACTCCAGATCTAAGGTTTTAGAGATCTGGTTCTGTTGGTGAGTGATGACTCAGAGTTAAAAAAATGTATTCTTAAATTAAATTAAATAACCATTTTTCTCATTTTGTAACTATAGCTAAATTTCATTGATAGAACGTTATTTTGAGAATACCTATGTCATGTAGAAAGCATTTTGATTTTGGTGTTTTAGTTTTCTATCAGTTTCCTATGGGGCAGTCTGCTCTTATGGTAGTGGAGTTGGGCTTCCAGATCTGTAAAACTAAAGGAAATTTGAATATGTGGAGGGTTCACTGAGTCTGGTTGATCTTGGTCTTCTTCTACAACACAAATTGGTTTTTCTGAAATGGTCTAGGCCTTTGATCATAGAGCAGAGAATCTAAATAATAGGCTTGAGAATTTTTTATGATGTGTACATCATGCTTAAATGGAAGATTTTACTTTGAGTTTGGAAATATAACCTAAAAGCAGACTTCATGATATGTATACATATATTTTAAAAGATTTATTTATTGTTTTTGACAGAGAGAGATACAGAGTCAGAGACAGAGAGAAGGGGGAGGACCCAGAACAGTCTCCATAGTTGCACATCATTGGTTTTTTCACATAGTTTCATTCCACAGGTGGGCACAGGGCTGCACAGGGCAGGAACTGGGCTGGGGTCTCGCCCCAGTGAGAACTGAACTGGGGGCACTCCCCAGTTCAGCATATGGGTCCGCACAGGCCGGGGCCGGGATTCGATCCTCAGTCCCCAGGGCTGCAAAGTGAGTGCCTAACCCACTGAGCCATCCCGGCTTCCCCATGATATATTTTTTAAATCTATTTCAAAAATATTTATTGAGCATGTGCTGTGTCAGAGCAGTTCTAGGTGCTAGAGATAAAGCAGTGAACAACGCTGATAAAAGTTCTTGTGCTCATGGAGTTCATGTCCCATTCCAGGAAGGTAGACGATAAATTGATAAGTAAATGATATAGTGTATCCGATGGTGTAAATACTATGGAGAAAAGAAAAGCAGGAAAAGGTGATGAGAAAAAAAAGTGGGAAGAGTATTATGATGATTTATCTAGTGATCAGGATGGCCTGAGAGAACAACATGTGAGCAGAGATGTGCAAAAGCTGAAGGAGTGAGCCATGTAGATATTGAAGGGAAGGGTATTCCAGATTGAGGGAACAGCAAGCACCATGAATTACTTAGCTTGCCTGGCAAGTTGGAGATCTGGCAGGATGGCCAGGATGGAATAGCAATCAATGACAGAGCAATATATCAGGTGAGAAAGGCCATGGGCATGTATGGCCTTTTGAGCCATGGTATAAACTTTGGTTTTTGTTCCGTATTTAAGAAGCCACTGGAGGATTTTAAATAGGCAAAAGTACAGTTGACCCTCGAAGAACATGGGAGTTAGGGGCACTGACCTCCTTTGTAATTAAAATCCATGTTTAACTTTTGACTCCCCAAAACCTTAATGCTTGCTTAACAGGATTCTCTGGCTACTTTCATGGGAATAAATATTCCTTGGAATAGCAGGTAATATTAGTGCATTCGTTATCTATACTGTGTAATAATAATTTTGTACTATTGCAAAATTAATGGCTTGAAATCACAAGTATTATCTCACTGTTTTTGTGAGTCGGGAGTGTGGGCCCAGTTCAGCTAGGTCCTCTCCCTGCTGCAGTCCAGAGGTCAGGCATTGGCTGCATTTGCATCGGAGGAGCTTGATGGGGGAAGGGTCCACGTTTAAGCTCCCTCAGGTGAGTGACAGAATTCATTTTCTTGTAGTCAGAGGATTTATGTAGCTTTCTTCTGCAAAGCCAGCCATGGAGAGGGAAAAATAGGGAGAGAAAGAAAGGCTAGGGTGAGAGAAAGCGATTCTAGAGCAACTCGGTTAATATACAGAGTCTTACGTAACATAACCTGATCAAGGACACGGACATCCCATTACCTTGCCAGAACCTGGTAGAGAGGAGCAAGACACCTACCCTCAAGACCTGGAGGCGGGGGAGCCAGGAAGCTACCTTAAAGTCTGCCAGCCACAGTTAAGAAAAATCGATTAGGACAATAATCAAGGCAAGCAATGTAAGAATTAGACTGGAATAACTAAAGAATCCATTATAATTAAAATCTTCATTGATTCCTTTGGTACTGATGATGGCTTGAACTGGACATGACTACCTGGAATATTATAAACTTCGTTACCTGCCCTGGGCATCCTTTGGCTTCACTCTTACCTGTCTTCCCTGGTTCCTCCCCATCAGCCCTAAGACAGCCTTGCCTGCATGGTAGTGCCCTTCCGAGTTCTCCAGTCCATCCTGTCTGAGACAGAAGCTGCATCACTCCAACCTCCCTTTCTTCGCAGCACCACTCTCAGCAACCATGTGAGGACTGTGTTGTGTACGCATATGAAGAAGAAGTCAGGGTCGGGTCCAGTGTGGGACTCTGAGACTCCTTGTTGAGTTTGACAATAGGCCTTTTCTCATGATGGGCTTCTCATTTGGCCTTGAATCAGCGCTCACCCACCTTTAGGGTCTCTCCTGCCCGAAGCCTGCTCAGGGTCATGGTGTTAATGCCCTGCTCCTGTAACTGCCATCTTCCTCGACTTCTGACATGTTCCTTTCTGGCTGTCTGTACTGTATGCCAAGGCTCCTCAAAACGAGGGTCATACCACTAGCCCTCCTTACGATTAAATGTATGCCCTCGGCTCCATTTGGCATTCCTGCCTAGACCTCAGAGACTGAGCTTCATGCTTTTCCCACTGTTGGGCATCGTGGCCTCTTACTACTTCTTATTTCAGCTCCTCCATCCAGTTTAGGATTCTTTCTCACAAGCATTTTTAGGTTAAGAGCAAAACTGATTTATTGCTGATAAACAGCAAGCTATCACATAACTAAAGTTGCCTCATAATGCCAGGGTCCAGACTCAAACTGAAATACTTTTGCAGTGTTGATACATGAAATAAAGAGCCATATCTTGTTTTCCCATGTGTGTCATTTGAATCCACCTTTATGCAAAAATCACATCACTCTTCCATGTTTTAGCCTTAATTCCACTGCAAATCTGAGGGTGCTTATTTGATTAGGTCACTCAATTGCTCAACACAAAAGGTGTGGGCCCAAAATTACTAGTAGAGGTGTGAAATTACTAGGATATTTCTGTCTCTGCTTCAATCAAAGCCAGAATTGTTACGAAACCATCTGGCACTTTTTATTTATTTATTTATTTTTTTTTTCTGTACCCTCTTGCCTTTCCATATAAAACAAGTGGTGATTTTAGTGTCTCTGAAATTTTGTGCTATTTCTGTAGTGTTCTCTTTATTGATATATGTGACTATTCATTTAGCACTTTCCCTGGTCAAAATTTCTGTTTATCTGCCAGCAAGCCTATCAGGGTAGCTTGCCCTCTCTCCTCTTCTGTCTGTCTCCTCAAATTCTTTACACCTTTAAAATTTCTTGGAAATATTTCCTTTTATTCACCTAGTCTGCTGAACTAATTGCTTCGTGCTCATATACCCAGCTTGGAATTTTTGCATAGGGACTGTTCTATCTCATAAACTTCCCACAGCCTGTAGCTCCTTATCTTCTGTAGTCAGGAAAATCTCTCTGACCCCACCCCTATACATTCCCCAGCCCTCAATCTGTTATCCCCAATCCCCAATCAAATGGATATTTAATATTTCCCATAAGCATACAAGGCTTAATAGAATACACTGTGCCAAAACCTCAATGAAGTCTGTGTCCTGAAGACTTCCCCTTCTGATGTCAGTCCTGTTATTATCAGCACATTAGGACCATAACCCCATGTCGGTGCCACAGAAAAGTGCAATCCAAGAGGGCAGCATTCCTCCCAGATTATTTTAGAAAGGGCCATTTCAGTCATTTAGCTCATGTGAGTCAGAATCCAGATCCTTCAGTGAACAGTCTGTACTACGCAGGTCTGCCCTTGACTCACTGTGGCCCTCCTCTAAGTCAACGAAAGTCTCTGGGTTCTGTGAGTCATCCTTCCCCGGTTAGTGAGGCTTAGAGCTTTGAGAGAAGACAGTCTAAGTTGTTCTAGCTAGTACACTTAACCCTTCATTTGGAAGGCTACTACCCCAGAATTTTCTAGTTCCTCCCATAAAAACTTCCTATTGAAACATACAGAAGTTCTGCTGGACATATAACTAGGCATTCAAATAGTACAGGATGATAAAAGGAAAAATTTATTTTCAGTTCTTCAAGTCACTCAAAGAAAAGAGTAAAATAAAAGATATGGGCTTTCCAGTCAGGGACTGACATTTGAATCACAGTTTACTATGGGCATGTTTATTATTTTCACTGACTCTCAATTTCCATTTCTGTGAAATGGGGGATAATCTACCACATAGGGCTCTTGATAGAATTAAAATATGGAAACACACCCTGCAGATCCAGTCACCTTGTGAGCATTTCCTGCTTGTGAAGTGGGTGTTAATGCTTCTATAATCAGAGCCCATCTGCTAAGACGCTTTTTCAAGCACTTCACCCTGAGAACAGATAAAGAACTTGTCTTAGTGGCCTCCCCCTGCTAGCAATACAGATTTAGAATTTGTTCTGCTGGCCTTCTGCTTTACCCAGTCTTGGTTAAAGAAAGTTCAATAAAGCAATAATACTTCAGATCAGTTTCAAGCATGTTCATAAAATATGGGAGCGTTCAAGAAATAGGAGATTCTTAAATCCGCTGGGGACTGATACAGAGGCACCAAAGTGATTACAAAAAAATAAGTACAGAGTAGCTTGGAAACCACAAGTGTGGTCAAACCGGACACAATATTCATCCTCTTTATGTGAGAAGTACCTTACAGGTGATGTTCCAGGACAGTAGGAAGGATTTCAAAGCTGGGCACTTCAGGTTTTCTGGACCATGCCAGTCTTGTCAGTTTTTTCCTCTGGGTTTTCACGTGTTGGGAGCCTGAGTCTGGGGATGTCAGGAAGGTTTGTGTGTACTTGTGTGCATATGTGTGTTGTGTGTGTGCATGTCAGTCTGGAAGTATATTTCATTTAAGAAAGAGTAAGATTTTAAGAGTGGTTTAATCTTTCATTGCTTTGTATCCTGTTCAGTGCTTCAGCACTCCATATTTTTTGCACTTGTGCTTTGTCATGTTATTTTGAAATTATAATCTAGAGAACTTGATCTGTATCCCATATTCAATATCTTTAGGTCACCAAGTATTGTACAATTTCGAGAACAATTTGGGGAATCACTGTTAACTCTTGTTGATTTTTTAAAAACCAAGAAGTCATGAGCAATTAAAAAATATAAGAACTGTATCTGGGTCTCACTTTTGTATACATGTATTTTTTAACAGTTTATTTAAGGGCTGCTCTCAACTGGGTGGTCTTTTTATTGTATTTTCTAAAGATAATTGGCTATAAATTTACTTTTATAAATCTGTTATATATCTAGCTTTAACATAGGGGGAAAAAAAGAAAGCCCCAACCTGCTACCTGAAATTATGTATTCATTAAGCCATATTTGCAGTGAGATTCTACCCATTTGTAAAACTTACGCATTCTATTGTCACTTCAAGCAGTTTCATATGAATGTACAAGATTAGAAATGTGCTGTTAAAAAGAGAGAGCTTTAAATTGATCTTTTGTCTCACTGTTAAACATCTAAATGATATGTGAAATTTTAGTTGACAGGTATAGGACAAATTCTATGAAATTTATCACGGTTTCAGAAAGTAATGATCTAACATTTGGGACAGTTCTAACTGCTGATGTATATTTTTTAGTCTATAAGAGAAATACTACTCTTTCTATTTTGAAGAAGGAGTGCCATTAGAATTGATAATTTCATTTACTTACCGAGTTACGGATGACACTTATTTTTGGTTGCAGTGAATGTGGATCCAGGTGACAACTTCAGGCAGGTTGTCATTCTGCACCTCACCTCAAGTAGTGTTTCTTCCTATGATAATCCCACAAAATTTATCTAATGGAAGCCTGGTTTCCTCGTGTTAGAGGGTCAGAAGTGTTAGAATTGTGGAAAGAACAAATCCACTGTGTGAAGGAACATTACTACGAATCTCAAACCAAGAACTCATGTAGTGGTGGTGGGATCATGATTTTAAAATAACTAACAATATATTCTTAAAATGATTTTTTAAGATAAAAACTTAGAGTAGGTGTGTGGCCATTCTAAATTTAACCTAAAAAGTCAGAACTAAAGGAATAAGAATAAGAGAATCACAGAAAGAAGACAAGAAATTGCTCCCAAATTCATCTCTGGGATCATGACCACTGGCCAGGGATGTGTCCCCTGGACAGCAAGTCGCAAACACCCTTCAGTTGCTCCCTACAATATTGAGCAACTGTTACTGTCAGAAAGTCCTTCTTTATATCTAACCTCATTCTTCATGGTATATGTTTCTCTTACATAGTTTTCACTGGAAATAAAATCAACTAGATTCCAACTTCCACAGGATTTGGAGAAAGTACTGAAGAGAAAACAAAGTGTAAGTGATGTTGAGAGTGCATTTTCAGGGGACATCAGGATAGCTCAACAGGTTGAGCACTTGTCTTACAACCATGAGCTCCAGGGATTGAATCCCAGCACTAACCTATGTAAACCCACTTGCTGAACTGCGGCACAACCAGTAACTGCCAGGACGGCAGTGAAGGTTCTCCCCTCTCACGGGGGAGGCCCTCCGATCCGTTTCAGCCTGCATGGCCTGACACCCACCTGTATGGAATGAAGCTATGTTAAAAAACTAATGATGTGCAACTATAAGACTGCTCTGGGCCCTTCCCCCCTTCTCTCTGTCTCATTCTGTCTCTTTCTTACCTTCTCTCAAAAACAATAAAATAAATATAAAAATAAATTAAAATTAAAAAGAGAGTACATTTTCATAAGTAGAGAACTTATTCAAAACATTCTTGGTAATGGATTTAGACCAAAGAGAATGGATTTAGACCATAGGATTTAGTCTTATGTCTCATGATGTAGCTGGGTGTCTGACAATCACTTTGTGTACTTGTATATAAGCCAGCAATTTCAAAGCCTGTGTATTAAGTGACACCTTCACAGACTCCATTCAATCAATGTGAACTTCTATGTATTTAATATCAATAGCAAAATGAGAACATCTATCAGTAAACATGCAATTACCCTCATGCTCAACCTCTAGTATAAGAGAAGTATGGAGTAAGCATGTGCTAATAGAGCTTGGAGTTCATAGAAGTACTGGACTTTCTTTAACTGTGGGACATAACATACATCAAGGAAGAAAAATAAAATACTCATGTGTGGCATTGAGACCCCGTGTTCTGAGATGGCCTTGTCTATGTGCTAACATTGTACATGGATAAATGCTTCACATCTGCTATAGTACTTCCTCACTGGCCTATTCAGAAGAGGAACAGTATTGTCTGTAGTGTTTCTGGGCCCTCGGAAAACACCACATACTCGTAAGTACGTGGTAATGTATTATGATCATTCTACAGAGAAGAGGCCAAAAACCTCTTGCCAAAGTGATCCTCTGAAATTTTATACCTATTTCATGCATTAAAAAAAGAAACGTGCAGCATATGCTTTCACTTATTTTACGATTAGCTCATCAAATTTGTGTTCTGTGGGGATAGAAAGCCAAAAAGCCTGTGTATCTCGTGACCCTTCCTCAGTCCCTATGCCTGCTTCCTCTTCCAGCATTGTTTTTAAAAGATCTGGTCTCAAAGGTCCTCAGAAGGAAAGGTAAATTAAAACTCAGTAATAATAACTTGCATTTGTGCTGATCTTTAAAGTTTACTAAGTGTTTTCATATAATCTCGCTTGATTTTCATAGCTACTCTATGGGGTTAGCAAGGCAGGGAATAATATTCCCATTTTTTATATCAAATTTATTGGAGTGACATTGGTTAATAAAATTATATAGATTTCAAGTGTACAATTCTATAATATATCATCTATATATTGCATTGTATGTTTACCACTCAAAGTCAAATCTTCTTCTGTCACCGTATATTTGACCACCTTTCACCTTTTCTACCACCCTCCCCCCACCCCGTTACCATCTGGTAACCACTAAACTGTTGTCTATGTCTATGAGGTTTTGCTTATTTTTTGTCTTATTCATTAGTGTACGGCCCATACCATCCTGAACATGACCTATCTCACTTGATCTTGGAAGCTAAGCAGGCTTGGGCTTGGTTAGCTCTTGGTTGGGAGAAGGCAATACTCCCATTTTACAATTGTGGAAACTGAGACTAAGCAAAGAAAGTCTTCAGGGCTTGTTTCAAAGTATCCAGTTATTAACTAGCAGAGCTGTGTCTTGAACCCAAATTATCTGGCTCAATTCAGTAATGCTGTTTTCACTCTGCCCAAGCTGCTTGTGGTAGACAGGACTCTTAAATGATCCCTAATGACCCACATCTTTATACTAGTTCTCTCCTGGAGTGTCTGTCCATGGAACCTGAAATATAAGATATCACTCTTGTGATTATGTCACTTTAGGTGCAGAAGGAATTTTGCAGTGGTAAGGTCCCAAAGAAGTTGACCTTAAGTTAAGATTATCTGGGTGAGCCTGACCTAATCATACGAGCCCTTAAAATATGGGTCTGGAGGTCAGAGGTGGAGAACAACACAAGAAGATTCCAAGCATAAAAAGAATTCAAATCAAGAGAGATCCTCTGTTGCTGGCTTTGAAGATGGATAGGCCCCCATGGCGAGGAATCCCTGTAGCCCCTAGAAGCTGAGAGCGGACCGTGCTGACAGCCAACAAGCAAATGGGAACCTCAATCTTACAACTGCAAGGAACTGAATTCAGCCAATAGTCTAAATGAGATTGGAAACAATTTCTTCCTAGAGGCCCAAGATGAGAACTCGGGCTGGTCAATGTCATGATTTCAGCTTTGTGATACTGTGAACAAAGAACCCAGTCACATGATGTCGAACTTCCAAACTACAGAATGGTGACATCATAAATGGATGTCGTATTAAGCTACCAGAATTGTGGGAATTTGTTAGCAGCAATTGAAAACTAATAAACTGCCATTCATAAATATTTATTGAATAATTATTATCTGCAAGATTGTCATTTTATTTTAGAGTACTTCATTTTGTGCCCATGTTTAAGAACATTAGTTTAAAAACACACACACACAAAAAAAAAACAAGCCTCCCCTTACCCCCAGTCTTGTGATAATATTACTATTTCTCTTTACTTGTGGGAATATAGAGCACTACAATCCCTGTGATCTTGAAGGTAAGAGTGACTGTGTCACTTTTTCATTATAACTAATGAAATGTGGGGAGAAAAATAGCTTCTGTTTTCCACGTTCTCTTTCCCTGTTGTGGCAAATACTAATGCTCTGGATGAGAAGGATGAGTCTCATGATCAAGAGCCCCTGTCAGCTTGGGTCTGGGGAACAGAACCACCCACCAATCTACTTTGGACATACAGTGTGGGTAAGATATAAACCTTTGTTGTTTTCAGCCTCTTAGATTTTGGATTGTTTGTTTCTACAACATAATCTAGAGTATCCTGATGGCCACATATGCCTTGAATATTTGGAGTCACATGTAATCCTGTACTTCACAATCACTGAATGCCATCCTGCTACAATGGCAACAAAAAAGCCAGGTTATCTGTTCTCAGGAACTTTTGCTGAATATTTTTTGGGTAAGACAAAAATAGAGCTTTATTTAACCACCATTTTTCCTCTAAGTATGGAAGGGAAAGAGATGGAATGAGTAGGGTAAGACCAAGAAGATAAGGATAAAAAGAAATAGCATCCTATTTTCTGGCTGAGCGATAATGACCGAGTAGGTACAACTATAATAGACTTGGTGGTGCCTCCAAATACCATAAAGGCAGACCCACTTTCCATAAGACGTTAATAACCAAAGTCATTAGTGTACTAATGAGTTGAGATAAGGAAATAAATAGTGTAGCATAAATATTCTGTTCTCTATGTTTGTTAGAACACACTATCCTAATTTGTGAGAGGGAAACAAAAATTGTAAGCAAACTTTTATGTGGGTTTTTACATGTTTTTGTGTTATATTTCTGTAGAAGACCTAGAGATAAGTCTCTACGGTAGCTAATTTAAAAGGGACATTTGAATATTCATACCTGAACGAAGCGACTAACAAATGTAACAGCAAGTCTTAATCATTCTGTTTGCAACTATCCTTACAATCATTCATTGTCTATTTCTTTTTTTTCTTTTAAGCAGCAACATGAGATATTTCTTTTCTCTTCAGATAATCATTAAGGTTTAGAATTTAGAAAGAGCAAATTTTTTAAAATTGTTTTCTTTATCCATATACAACAAACTTACTTTGAAAATGAACTTTTGGGGAGTAAATTCCATAGAACTGCAAACAAGTGAGGTCAAAGTGAGCGTCTGTCAAAAACATTATTTTAAGAAGTTCTGATATAAAGCAGAAAAATGCTACATGATGTTTACACTCTTGGTTTCCAGGCTCATTCCGTCATCACTATTTTTCCATTTATTCACTAATCAGATTAATCAACTCTGTAAGGAGCTGTTTGTTTTTGTTTTGTTTTGTTTTATCCATTTGTGAAGTTTTTCAAGTAGACTTTTTTTTTTTCAAAATAAAGTTTGAGGATTTCTTTAGAAATTTCAGATTTCTGAAAACCAAAACCAAAATAGACCATTTTTAAAGTTTACTTTTGTTCAAGTAGAAGGAAGATTGTTTCAAAAGTCTGATTGGATTTTCCCCTTTCCTTTACAAATCATTTAAAAAATATATTTCAACGTAATTCTGAAGAAATTAAAAATTGAATATCTTTCAAGATATCTTTCCCTTACTCCTCTCTTTTCCTCTTTCTCCTATAGATATTCAAGTCAGAGTCTTAAGTAGAAGTTTTGGCTTCTGTGGCATATTAAATTTGTGTAGATTGTGAATTCTGGAGACCCCCCCTAACTCTAACTGCTGAGAACATTTGGAGTTAGGAATGAGCCTGATCAAAACCAGTGTCTTGGCCTGTGTCTGAGGGGAAAGTGTGCATTGGGAGGATGAAGGAAGGCTAGACGACATAAAACTAATATCTGGTACTTCATGAAATTTTCCATTCCTCTTCCTCTGCCATATTCAAGTTCTCCATCATTCTATCATACTAATTTCAAACTAATAGATGGGTTTTTGTTTTTAATGAGCAAATTTTCTCTTCAGAAAATATACAACAACTAATTTCAACCTGGCCATGAAACGAGAACGCCGAAGAAGGCACAAAAGGGCTAAGTTTTAAGAGCAAGTTTTTTTTTCTTCCTCCACAAAAGAAATGTAGCATTTAGCATTTCTTTATTTAAAGCCATGCCCGCCCACAAACATCTGAGAAACATCTGTAGACAAAATGCCAAAATGCATAGTTGAATTTTGACTCACACCTCACCACCCACCAAGACCCCTGTCAACTCACAATAAACACCTTTCTAGCATCTGCCCCAGAGAAAGAAACGCCACATTACCCAAAGGTCAGAGCAAACAGATGTCACTTATTGCGGACCCTAATCATATCCATATCCAACCTTCGGAGGCCTGCAGTGAAAGCTGCTGACTTCTGGAGTCAGGGTTGCTCCAGTTAGAGATGCTCATCTCTATGTCCGTCTCCTATCAGTGGATCACATGGGCCTTAGGAGCACTTGTCTCTAGGGGCTGTCCCTGGGTACTGCTGACAGAGCCTATAATTGAACCAGGGGTTTAGGGGAGCAGCAGGGAATTCTTCATGGTTGGCCAGCATCTTAGCAGTCTTCCTGCTTCTCATTCTGACAGACCTGGAGTACTCTTCCCAGAGCAGCTCCTGCATTCTGACTCTGGGGAAGACACTTAAAACTGTCTTCTGTTCCCATGGCCCTTTGTACACATCCTTGTACCTTTTATAGCTCTCACTGTGTGGAGTAGCACCACTTCATCCCTGGCCACCATGAGACTGAGTTTCATTTGAAAGAAGGAAAGGAGAGGATACGGATGCCAGGATAGCTCAACAGGCTGAGTACTTATCTCGCAACTGTGAGGTTCAGGATCGAATCCAAGTTCCAGCCCATGCATACCCATGAACTGAAGTGGTAACCTGGTGGTAAAGGTTCTCACGTCCCATGCAGGAATCCCCTAGTTCAGTTCCCACCCTGCAAGGCCCCACATCTGCCTGTGTAGAATGAGCCCATATCACAACTAGTGATGTACAACTATGGAGACTGCTCTGGGTCCTCCCCTTCTCTCTCTCTCTCTCTCTCTCTCTCTCTCTCTCTCTCTCTCACACACACACACACACACACACACACACACACACACTTTCTCTCAAACAATAAAATAAATCTTAAAAAAAAAAGAGGAAGGGATAGAGGGTAGAAACAGAGGTAAGAGATACAGGATTTATATAAAGAGGTTTAATGAAGAGACAGTGTTGGCAGTATGATTGAACGTGAACTTTTTTGTTGTTTTGTTTTGTCCTTATAAACTGATAAAGTATAATGCTCAATTCAAAAATGACATATTGAATATCTATAAACTGTTTGAAAGGATAAATGTGTGCATATTTTCTGTTTGTATGGTCCCCCTCTTGGCCCTCTCTCTTATGTCACACCATCTGGTCCTGTGGCACTGGCCTCTCTGAACAGACACCCTCTGCCCGCTGACTTCTAGTTGGATTTGGCCAATGAGAGATAATGGTAGGATGTTAGAGGGGGAAAGGAGGCTTGGGTAGTTCTTTCTCTTTGGTTGCTTGTGAACCTCTATAAAGGCAATAGTCCCTGTCAAATGAGTCCTGCTCTCCCCTTGCCTTGTCCCTGTGGCCCTATGGGTAGTACCAGCTTCCCAGTGTTGCTAGGCCCAGAGTGCCGTACTATACCTCACTGATTTCCCTGAAACTTCCCCAGAGCTTTGTAAGTGGTCCTTTCATTCAATTTGTTTCAATTATCCTGCTGGAGAGTGCCATTGGTTTCCTGAAGGGGCCCTGAACGAGACAATAAGACACATTCTCTATCCCCAAGATGCTATTTAAGTTGATAGATGAAGTTAAATGCACAAATAAAGATCATTTAAGGGGACATAAAATGAGGATCACAAATAATTTAAAAATTATGTTATAAATTTTAATTTTTCTTGTCCACTCCACCTTGGGTAATGCCTCATCAACCAGAGTGCTATGCTAAAATACATAGTCGAATTTGATTCATGCCTCAGTAGTGCAATAAGGAGCGTTTCTCCCAAAGTTTTGTTGAATGTAAATATCGTACAAGAAAATCAGGGGGTGGGAGCTAGAGGAGTCAAGCTTCCCTTAGGAAGAGCTGGTGACCCCTCTAGAAGATATAAAGGTTCAAATCTCATAATATCAGCCTATCTACTTGAAGAATCCTTTTTACAAATGAGAGTTTAGAAAAGGCCTATAGTTGAATGTGATGTAAAAAAAGCAAACAATTTTGAGGAACATAGCTCATTTTCCTTAACAATTTTTAGTCCCTGCCTGCCTGAAGCTCCCACAGATATAGATACTATATTCTTGCAGTCTGAAGGCTCAGTTTTACTCAGTTCTTGAGATAATCTTTTATTATTATTATTATTATTTGAGAGAAGGTGAGAGAGAGAGAGAGAGAGCAGGAAGGAGGGCCTACAATAGTCTTCATGGTTGCCCATCATTAGCTGTGATATAGTTTCATTCCACATAGGTGAATGTGGGGCCACTCAGGGTGGGAACTGAACTGGAGGCCTCCTTCGTGGGAGGCGAGAGCCTTCACCACCACCTGGCGATTACCAGTTGTGCCACAGTTTAGCACACGGATTTGCACAGTCCGGGACCAGGATTTGATCTTCAGACCTGGTGGTTGCAAGGCAAGTGCTCAACCTATTAAGTTATCCTGGCATCCGCTGTTCTTTAGATAATCTTGATCATGTCTGTCTATATATTAGGAGCTCCATTCTGCCAGTGACTGAAGCCTGGAGGCAGATATACTGTCATATGATCCTGGATTGACTCTACATGATCTCTGAAATCTCTCCATCTTTATGATAGAGCATTGGTTTTCTATGTGTTTGTGGACCAACTTTTCCCCACTTAGACCAGAACCCTACTCGAACCCTTAGACCACACATTGGAGCCTTCTAGCCAAGTCTTATCAACTTCCCTTTCCTGAAAACCAGACCCCTCTCTCTGGTTGGACTATAGCCCAATAATGACAGCAACCACCTTCGCTTATTATCTATTTCTTCCAGTAGCTCCTTCTATATATTAATAATTCTCACCCAAACAATTAAAGATAGATAGCATGGTCTCCTTCTTCAGATAAATGACAACTCAGAATTAAAGATATCTAATGTCTTAGCCAAAGCTAAACAACTAAACAATAGAAGAGGCAGATGTCTGTGATTCCAGGGTTTATCACCTTCCCACCTCATTTCAAAGCCATGTTTCTGAAATGTTTACATATTTACCCCCGTCCTTAAGAGTCTCTTATTCTGGAGATGTTACTATACAGAACCCTCAGATATCAATACCTCATCAGACTAGACCTGGATTTGGTCAATTAGGGGAGAGGCAGGCTTTGCTTCACTATCCCAGCTCCACCCAGAGCAGCCTTATTCTCCTTGCAGACATTAAGACTTAGTTTTAGTTATACAATATTTTTATGACAATCCTACAAGGTTTTAACATCATTCCAAAGGCTTCTTTAGATACATTTTTCTTCCTCATATAAGAAAAGACAGATGCACAAAAATGTAGATTTTTAGTGAATTTTTTTTTATATACAAACATAACTACCCTGAAACCTTATCATATTATTGTTGGTTTTTAAAGGAGTCCAATTTCATTCCTGATCACTAGAACTTATAGAAGTGAAGTTTAATATCCCTAAGAGTTTGAAATTTTTTACATAATTGCAAGTGACTCTTGTTACTCTGTATTGAATTATTCTATTGAAGTATACTGATTCTTCTTGCTTTTCTTTCCCCTGCCTTCTAAATTTTCCAAATAAAATTATCAAATAAAAAATATTACTGAATATCTCTGTGTGCACACAGTACTGGTATATGCACAATATATCAATTTTTCTAATATCCATTAGTGGATTTAATATTCTATGACTCTAACTTAAATTCTTGAAATATTGTTTGATAACTTCAAAAAAAGAGATGTCCTTTCTGAATGATGAGTTTCTTTAAAAGGGTTGAAATATCTCCTATTTGTTCAAATCTCTCATCTCCAGATTTAAAAGTTATTTACCATTTTGCCAGTATACAGTGTTGTTTTTCCCTGTTGCATGAACTTTTTAAGTACAAAGCAAGACATGTAATATACAGGCAAAGCAATGTTAGCTGCTGTGACAGACAAAGCTCCAAATGTATTATATAATGACTCATATTTGATAGTTTATTTCTCATTCACATAATTTCTAAAATAGATGTATTTGATTTTCAAATGGTATTTTTGTGAAGGAGCAATATAAGAACCTAGGACCTTCCTTCCTGTGCCTCTGTCATATTCAACATATCAAAGGTGTCCATACATATTTGCTTAAGCCAGCGGAAGAGGAAATAACATTAAAAAAAAATGTTTACTGAATGGAGGATTTTATGGACCAGTCCTGACATGGTAGCCATCTTTTTACATCCCAGGTAATAGAACTCAATCATATGGCCATATTTATCTATAAGGGAGGCTGAAAATACAGTTTAGCTGTGAGTTCAGAAAGAAGAGCAAATGGGTTCAGTGAACTCACAACATGGGTTCAGAGTCAGATAGACAGACTTGTGTTCAAATTCTACCTCTGCAAAAATTTTCAGGTGAGTCTCCATGCCTCAATTTTCTTAACTTTTAAGGAATAATAAAACCTGTTTCAGCAATTGCTATTAAGCTTAAATAGAATAATAAATATATATGATAAGTTATAAAACATAATAATTATTATATATTAATTAAAATAATAAATATATAACAATGAGTACTGTTAGTTGAATCTGATGTTTTGTTTTATGGTTATATAGGTTTGTATGGCTATTAGATTTTGTCTGGTCTCCAATAAGCTTTGTGATATCACAATGCCCTCCTTGATATTTTGAATTTTCATGAATATTTTATAAAACATCTGTGTTTCCTAGCAACTTAATTGAATATTAAATAAATACCATAAATTGGTGAAATATATTCTAGTGATTTATTCATGTTTTAAGTTGCCCCTACCAGAGTTTTACAGATTACATTAACAATTTGATTTTTTTTCAATTTCAATGTATTTGGTTTAGTGAATTAATACAATTTGGAAGGAAATAAAAATAATAACTACAATTTTATTCAACCATAATGATGGTTTTCAAATCCTGTAACCATAGTAATGGGATAAATTCCTGAAACTCTCTTCAAAGGTCTTAAGGTTGCCAGTCTTAAATGTTAAACCTCCATGAATAATCCTGGTTCAGAAAAGCATTCTATCATTTCAAAATCAGAAGTCACCCAATAACCCAAATTTTAGCATAATTCAAAAGAATGATCAAATGATCAGGGTTATTTTTTTATAAGCTGTTAAAATCATATGTATTAACCTCCTTTTGGTTTCCCAGATAAATTTTATTTCTTTCTCTCTTCTCCTTTCTTTCTTTCCCTCTTTTTTTTTTTTTTTTGGTTACCAGCAGCAATGGGATTTCTGCCAGAATTGAATTCAGCCGCTTCCCTGGGAATGTTGTCCAGTTGCTAATTTCACTACCGGAACTATGTTCCCTTGCATTCTGGCCTATTTCCATGCATGCCTCCACTGGAATAAAGGGTCTGACAGTTCTGTGGATAATAGTAAACATATGTAACCAATGCTGTGCAATTCTTTTAGAGCCAGAAAGCATTAGTAGGTATTTCACTTGCTGGCAACAAAAAATCAGTGTAAGACAGTTCATCAAACACCAGAGCCCAGAAAAACTATACATCAATGATTTTAATACACCATCAAGGTTCTTCCTTCATTCTTTCTTTTTTAAATCATTGACTAATTAAAAATGAAAGTCAGACTATTATGACAGCCTAATTCCAAACTTTAAAACTACAGGGAAGAAGGCTGAGTTGAAGGGGAAAGAGAACATTACAACTTGTTTATTTTGGATACTACTCCCATTTCAAGTTAGGCCTTTTGATTCTTTAAGTGTACAAGAGAACTTTGACTTTCTTCAGTACACAAGGGAAAAATTACATATTGTGATGTCATTGCTTTGCAGATTTCCCATACCACCAAGTACATTAGTCACACTGTCAATGTCAGGGAGATATAAAAGAAAATGGGAAGAAAACATATTATCCTCATATGAGAATCAGTCATGCTTTTTCTTTGGATGCAATTCTTCAAAATTGTTGCCTAAATTCCAGTGGAATTTAAGAGAGCTATTTAAAAATATATAATGTGTTCATCAGGTCAGTTTGTAATAAAAATATTACTATGTAATAGTAAATAAAAACACAGTGAAGAATACTTTGGGTTGCATCTTGATGACAATCATTTTGACCCATTTAATTGTTTTTTTATTCTATATTATCTATTGATGATTGCAGGAAGAAATTTTCATCCAAATATACTGAAAAGTGGGAATCATCCAAGGTTTTTATCTACATGTATGATGTTAAAATGATATAGGGGTCTCCAGCCTCCGGACTGTTTGCTCTTGCCAATCCACCTTAGCATGTCTCCTCATTTGCCTGGAATACCACCTGCCATCCCTTACTCTCTACTTTTTTGCCTGTTTTCTGACTTATTAGAATGCCTTCCAATATAATGAAGGAAATGTCTGATTGAATGTCTTTAAGATGGAGTAGAGAGGTTCAACCCTAAGGAGGAACTTTTTTACCTAAATTCAAAACAAATCATCCAGAATCCGACCAAAAGGTGAGGAACCAATTGTAGAGACCCAATGTAGAGGAAATTAGAGATACATACTAGACAGAGAAGAATTCTACTTGACTGAAATTGAATCTAATATCAAAATATTCAGTTGGCTCAATTCCCTGGAGGCTGTCTAATAGACTGTATATACGTCTCCTCCATGGTATAAGTGAGCCAAAACAAGCAGGACCATCTGAATTTCACTCCAATTGGTCAGTTACTCTGGATGCACAAGCAGGCCAGAAGATAAATTTCAGAGCAATTGGACCATTTCACAATTGCCTGATATTGACTTAACCTGGGGTTTCTCAGTCTTGGCACTATGCTGCTAAACATCCTGTTAAATAGTGACAAGTGGCATATGCTTATAGCATCCCTGGCCTTTACCCACTAGATGTGAATAACATCCTCACCCTAGTGTGACAACCAAAAGTATCTCCAGACATTGTCATATGTCCCTGGGAGAAGGGGAGGAAAACTGGCCCTGGTTGAGAACAACTGAATTAGACAAATCTGTGGAATCTTTGATACGAGTGGCCAGGCGCTGGCCTTTCATGTTAGGAGAAGTGTCGTAAGCTGTAGAAGTGGTGGTCAGAATTCTTGATTGTTAGAAAAGGAAAAGGGGCTGTGAACTTATAGGATGGGGCCATTCACAAAACAAACCAGCAAACAAATAATCCATGAACTGTTTCACTTCTTTATGACCCCCGTGAAAATGGTTTGCCCCAGAGCAAAAACATTCTGGTGATAATAATTCAATCAATTTAGTAATTCCACAGTACATGGTTTTTTTTGTGTTTTTTTTTTAAGTACTCTATTGTATTCTTTTTTTAATATATATTTTATTTATTTATTTATTTTGACAGAGGAGAGAGAGAGAGAGAGAGAGAGAGATACAGAGACAGAGAGAGAACTGAACTGGGGGAACTCCCCAGTTCAGCATATGGTTCCACACGGGCCGGGGACGGGATTCGATCCTCGGTCCCCGGCGCTGCAAAGTGAGCACCTAACCCATTGAGCCATCCCGGCTTCCCCACACAGTACATGTTTAAAGAGCTATAGGTATATAGATACAAATATAGGCAGATAGATATAAGCAGTTTCCAAAGCATTTTCCAAGACACAACCTTCAGCAATTCTCTTAACTACCAGTAAGTTAAGATGGGAAAGTGTTCCAGTTACTTTCATTTCATGGTTAGGAAATTAAGTTTCAAAGAGTTTAGGCAATTTCTTCAAGATTATACAAGAGTGTGTCAAATCCAGGGTTTCGATTATTCACCATTCTTCTAAAAATGAAGGGTAGGGGATGCCGAGATAGCTCAGAGGATGAGTGCTTGCCTAGCATTCATGAGGTCCAGGGTTCAATTCCCAGCCTGGCCCATGGAGACCCATACGCTGAACTGTGACTCAACTGGTAACCACCAGCATGACTGTGAAGGGAGGCCCCCAAATCAGTTTCCATGTCACGCAGCTCTACATCCATCTGTGTGCAATGAAACTATGTCACAACTAATGATGGACAACTATGCAGACTGCTCTGGACCCTCCTCCCTTTTCTCTCTCTCTTTCTTTTTCTCACCTTCTCTCAAACAGTAAAATAAATCTTTGAAAAGAGAAAATGAAGACTAAATAGTGACAGGTGGCATATGATTATGTCATAAAAATATGTATCCCATGAACAGAAAAATAAATGTTGCCTTCCCTGTGACAGAGGAAGAAATTCCATTACCTGTTGATTAGGATGACCCTTGGACTGTGGGTTCCACGAGTTCACACTAAATATTTATCAATTGTGCTACGGCAACACATTTTCACTGGGAATAAATAAAATAATATTTAATTCTCTCCCCTTTAACATCCAGAATTTGGATCTAGTTTGAAGAAAAAGAATCATTTTCTCAACTGTGACAATGCTTTATACAACTTGAGTTCATTTAGCTGCCACCACCACTGATCCTATTGTTTTGTTTTTTTACATCATCAGGTTTTGATCAAAGGGCTCACAAAGAGTAGAAATACAAAGAGCAGAGCATGCTGTGCGTCAGCTGCTGGTGGAGAACAGATTAAACAAACACCAGGATTTATCACAGATCTGGGACTACCCAAGCCAGCAGTTTCAAATATAGCACACCCTCAGATAAGTTCAAATCTTTCTTTATTATCCTTAGATAATGCACAATAGATATGTGCCCCAGTGGATACATACTAGATTAATAAATACTCTCTGAGACTAGAACAACCAAGAGAAGAACACATACCATGCCAGCTCAATCACTGTTTTTAAAATTAAATGTATAAGTGACAAAATTAATGAACGATTTTATGAATTCTGAAACAATCTTATTCGTGTCATAGTCTACCATGATAATCAAGCTGTGTCATTATCATCTGATTTGTAGAGATTTTTAAAACACCAATTTATACAACTAATGTATGCTCTTTATTTCTTTTGAAAACAGACACTACAGAGAAGCTAGGAACCTTCAATAATCTTCACATCTAAGAATGTGCACTGCTAATTTTGGAATGTTTTATTTAAGGATTTTTACTGTGTATTTTGTAGTGAATTTTAAAATCAAGTGATATTTGCTATATAGAAAAAACAGGGGAAGCCGGATGGCTCAGCGGGTACAGTGCTTGCTTTGTAGCCCTGAAGACTGAGGATCAAATCCTGGCCCCAGCCCATATGAACCCATATGATGAACTGAAGTGTGCATCCCATGTGAGAAACCCTCTGCTTGGTTCCCACCCTGCACGGCCCCCGCCCAACTGTGTGGAATGAAACCATGTCCAAAACTGATGATGTATAACTATGGAGACTGCTCTGGGCCCTCCCCCTCCTGTCTCTTTCTATCTCTGTCTCTCTCTGTCTCTGTCAAAAGCAATAAAATAAACCTTTATAAAATAGAAGCTGTGAGGCACAATAAATGACAACCCTGAACCTACAACTCAAACCAGGAACTAAGGAGTCATCAGTAATTTGCACCTTCTTCTGGGTCTGCCCACTCCGTTCCCTGGTCCTGTTCTAGGAAGAACCTCTACTGCAGAGGTTCTCATTTGGGGCTAATCTTATCTCCTATGAGACATTCCAGTGTCTGGACACATTTTGTATGGTTACAGCTGAGGTGGGTGTTGTAACTTGCATGTAGTTGGCAGAGACCAGGGATGCTACTATATGTCCCATAATGTATAGGACAGTCTCTCATAACCCATAGTTACCTGCTCCAAATGACAGTAGTACTGAGGCTGAGAAACCCTGTGTGTTGAATCTATCCTGACTGTGCTTAAAACAATAGTTTTTGTCACACATATAATATCCTAAATAATATGTCATTTACTTTTGATGGTTTTGGAGTTTCATAAAAATATTATCATGCTATATGCAGTATTCTGTGACTTGCTTTTTTTCTTAACAGTTTATTTTTAGTATTCATTTATAATTTGCCCATTATTTTCACTGGTGTATACTAGTCATTCTGTGAATATGATGATGAATTTTTAATTTTATTGTCAATGAATATTTTGTTTGTTTAATGTGTTTATTTTTGCTAATATGAACAATGCTTCTCAGAACATTTTTGTTCAAATCTACTGATGCACATATGTAAGAACTTCTGTGGAGTGTATATTTAGGGTTGAAATTGCTAAGTACAGGGGATGTGAGCCTTAAATTTAAAGGATGCTGCAAATTTCAATGTGATTGAGTTCCTTAGCAGCAAGATATAAAATTTTGTCTTGATCTACATTTCCTCAATATTCAGGATAGTCTGCTAACTATTGCTAACCCAGCAAGTATTGAAAAATAAATTAATGTGGCCTTAATTTATATCTCTTAAATTACTAGCAAGATTTGGCATCATTTGATATGTTTATTCACCATTTGCATTTCTTCTTCTCTGAGAATCTCACTTGTCTCTGAAGTTTATTAAGGTTCTCAATCTTGTTTGTTTAAATGAAAAAGCCTTCCCCATTGATTTGTGATATTTCCTTTATCATATATGTTCTCCTATATACTAGAGTCTGTTTTTAAGTTATCCATTTTGTTTCATTGATCTGTCAATTCTTTGCCAATACTGTGTGGTTTTTATCACCATAGTTCTATATTACATTTTATTATATGGCAGTGTGAGTCTGACTTCAATATTTCCTTCAAACAAAATTTCATAAACTATTCTCATATCTCCATTTTTATGAACTCATTAAATACTAAAATCATTTTTAAGAATCCAAAACATTTATAAATTTTGATTGGTAAACAACTAATTTATCTTCAATATTTAGTCTCATTCAGAAATGGGACATGTCCTTTTCTTCTTTCATATCTCTTGAATTTTGTGGTTTACATCACAAAAGTTACATTTTTTGTTAGTGTTTCATTTTTTTTTCTAGTTGTTTCATATTCTGGGTTATTATTGTGAATGGAATTTTCTAACTGGTTGTTTATCACTCGTACAAAGAAAAGTTATTTTGGATCTTTATCTTGCATTTTACTACTGTGCTGAATTGTCTTCCTTGTTTTAAGAATTTTTAGTTTTGTCTCTTTAGTTCTAAGACTAAAAGAATTTCACATACATACAATAATCTCTCTCTTCTCTTTAGGAATGCTTTTTATTTCTCAATATTGTTCACTATGTTAGACAGACCTTTAAAACCAGTTTTAGCAATGGTAATAATGATCAGTATCTCATTTCTTCTGGAGGCTCTTGGGCACACTGCTATACTTACTTCACTGTTAAGTGTGGTATTGGCTGGAAGTGCAATACCAATACTTTTTATCATATTGAAATTTCTTATTAAAACGGGTGTAGGACATGGTGAATTACTTTTAAAACATAAGCAATACTGGTAAATTTCAGGGAATTAAATGTTTCAACAACTACAATGGGTCAAGTAAGACAGAGTATTTAAGATGCCATGTGGCAAAGGCAGACATGTGCATTTTCAACTCATTGAAAGAAACTTGCTCTGGATCATGTGGTATTTGTTTTTCTCAATCTGGCTTGTTTCGCTTAGCATGATAGCTTCTATCTAAAGAACAGAATAAACAAAAAATCAAAACAGGAATAGACTCCAACTGACAGAGTCAGATGGGAGGGAGAACGAAGGGATGGGTGGGAAGGGTAGGAAGGGTGAAGGGATTGGGAAATGCCAGTTGGTAGAAGCAGCAGTTACAGGGATGTGAATTACAGTATGGGGAGTATAAGTAATAATGTTGAAAAAGCTTTTCAGGCTATTAGGTGGACACTGGACCCATCGAGGAGAGCATTTCATAAATTAAATAGGCCTACCCACTATTGTACACCTGAAAATTATATAAATTAATGCTGAATGTCAACTATTATGTAAAAATATATGTAGCTATGGGATGTAGAGTACAGCACAGGGAATAGAGTCAATGGTATTGTAATAGTTGTGTAAGGTATCAAATGGGAAATAGACCTATTGAGGTTATCAGTGTATATGATCTGTAAATGTCTAAGCATTATGTTCTTTTATACATGTGAAACTAATAAAAAAATAAAAAGAAAGATACTTGCCCTGGAAACTGCAGTGACTGCATGCTCTGCTTTTCTAGCTTAGTTCTTAAAATGTCCTCATGACTTTCCAATATTGACCTTGGCTAGCCAACACCCACACCTTCTTCTTCCGATCTTATCTCTTGGTTCCTTGACTGTATTTGCTATTGTCCAGGATTAATTCTGCTATTGTCCAGATTCAAAAATCTTCAGGCAGAAATAACACAATGCAATAGTCAAAAACAACTCAAAGAAAAACCAAAAGCTGAGATTTAAAAATTATTTCTATGACATTATTCAATTTGAAGTCTTAGTTCATCTGGTTCAGTTATTCTATCATTTACTTCTATTTTTAAAAATAAGATGAAATATACAGTTGGGTTTTTCCATTGTCCCTTATAATATAGCTTTTTATATTATTACTTAATATAATCAATTTATAATAATATTTATATCTGTAATATCATTATATATAATACACTGCTTGTACTTCTTAGTTAAGTCTCATTCCAAGAAACAATCTGCTTATATCTATCATAAACTGAATTACAGAAAAAAAATTCCTTGAATTAGATACATCAGTAAGTTGTTAATACCTATCTTGTAATAATTCTTTCTCATTTAAGAATTTATTATTATTTTTTTAAAGACTTATTTTTATTGTTTTTGACAGAGAGAGATTCAGAGACAGAGACAGAGAGAAGGGGGAGGGCCCAGAA
>PVKE010011465.1:0-40239 GCA_004027555.1 Craseonycteris thonglongyai | reverse complement strand
CTGGGGGTTTGCCTATCAGATGGGCTTCTCTTTATTTTTTCTTTTGGACTCAGTTGTGGGAGAAGGAGATTTTGGGAGAGGGTTGGGGGAAGCAGACAGCTTCTGTGTCCTGGGGCACTTCAGGTTGCTGTCTTAGCTGTGAGATAGCAGGGTAGTAAAGGTGTGGCCAGGGATGGGGGCATGTGAGTAGGAGCTAGGGTGGGCCTGAGACACAATAGCAGATTCCTCTTTCAGCAGGGGGGCTGGTGGTTCAGTGGGGGCGGGGCGCAGGAGCTCTGGTCTTTCCTCCTCCTGGCTGCCCCTCCTTCAATCGTATCTGTAAGCCATGCCCGCAGGGCAGCACTTGGATGGGCTAGGGCTTGGCAGAGGCCCTGGTCGGCCTCCCAGTCCTGCGCACAGGCAATGACACTGCGGAGACCCGGCAGGCAGCCCAGTTGCGTGCGCGGTCCGCCACGCCCCAGAGGCCCGGTGGGCGGGACGCCAAAAGCCCAGCTGCGCGCTCGGGAGCAGGCAGCAGCGCTGCCACGGCCCGGTGGTCTGGGCGCCGAAAGCCGATCCCGCGCACAGGCAGCGGTGCTGCGGCGGCCTGGCGAGCAGGGTGCCAAAAGCCCTGTAGCGCATGGGCGAGCAGGCAGCGGCGCTGCGGGGTGACCCGGTGGGTGGGGCACCGAGAGCCCAGCCGCGCACTTCCGCGCAGGCAGAGCCACCGTAGCGGCCTGGTGAGCGGGGCACCAAAAGCCCAATTGCACGCTGGCAAGCAAGCTGCGGCCCGGTGGGCGGGGCGCCAAAAGCCCAGTTGCACGCTGGCAGCCTTGCTGCGGAGGCCCGGTGGGTGGGGCGCCGAAAGCCCTGCGCGCACAGGCCGTAGCTCAGGCGGCAGCCGCTCTACGCTCCCGGCTCTGTTGAGACCACCGGATTCACTCCAAGTACGTCCAATGCAGCTCTGCCCACTCCAGCCCCAGCCCTCCAAGAGCCCTGTCCTCAGAAGGCGCTCCCTCACAGTCACTCTCCTCCGTAAATCAGGGGTGCTGAGCCGTTGTGGGCCGGTGCCCTGCTCTCACCCCGCCCGCCGGGAAGTGCCGCCGCCCTGCTCCACAGTCCCTGCTCCACTTTAGGCTCTGTGATCTGATTAGGGCACTGTGTGCTGTCCCTTGAGTTCAGATGTTAAATTGTCCACAGTCTTGTGGGGCTTCCACGCTCCCTAGGTCTCGGCTTCCAGCCCGCCCTCGCTCCAGCTCCACTGTGACCGTAGTCCCCCAACCCCCCTTTGTGTTTGCCAGCCCCGGGCCGCGCGCCGAGTCTCTGTCCCCGAACCGCTGCTTCCCTGTTCCTCTCCCGCTCTCCCCTTTTTTCTCTAACCTTTGTGTGTTGTTCTGCGTTGTGTGGTTCTCTTAGTTGAGGTTTCTTCTCAGGGTTTCCCCTGTGGATTCCCCTCTGTTCACAAGGCCCTTCCCAGGCAGTTATCGGCGTTCTCCTCTCATGCCGCCATCTTGGATCCCCCTGCCCCTTGTTTTTTAATGGCTTTCCCTGTTTTCTTGTTTAACTCTTAACCTCAGGTTAGCCTATTTCTGATCCTGTTTTTAAGGAACTTGGGCCCTTTACAGTAAAGAGAGCAGCATTCCCTGGAGCTTTATATTAGGAATGTTTCTAGACTGTTGGTTGAAAGCGGGTACATTTGTTAATTTGCACCCTAAACACACCCCACGGCCTCATTTAATTCTGAGTGCTCATCTGTGTATTGCAACTGCGTATGCATGGTTCCAACTTAATCAAGTACTTAATGAGCAACATTAATATTCGTTGTCTTCTCCACAGGGAGCTTACGCTCATCAAGGTAAATAGCTGCCGACCCCCTGTGCAGCCTGTGGTTGAGCTGAGAATTGTCTGTCCTCATCTAGACAATGGATTGTTTGTCGCCAAAGATGGGGAAATCCTACTAGGTACTTTCCAAAGGCTTTATTTTCAAACAAGATGTTTCCACTTACAGATCTTTTAAAAATGCCAAGTGACTTGGAAGAGCAGTGAGAAATATTATTACCTGAGTGATAGTCATTCTGAAACCCTTGTAGTGTGCCTATTACACTGTCCAGCGGGCAATGGAGTAAGTGGTGGAGATACAGGGATGACCACAGGTGGTCCTGTTTCCTGCTTTCCTGGCTGCTTACAGTCTGGTGGGGGAGGGCCACACTTAAGGAAGGGTCACCCTAAACAGTGCATACTTACAAAGTGAGATCAGAGTTAGGAAAAAATGGGGTGTTAAAAAAGCCATCATCTAGGGAGGAGCTCTTAGAGCTGAGCTGAAAGGTGAATAAAGGAAGAACTCAGCTATTCAGCAAATACTAGGAGTGGCGCGCACACACACACACACGCACTCACACTCACCTAACATCTAGTACAGGGGTGGCGAACCTTTTGGCAATTGAGTGCCAAAGTTTATGAAATAAGAGTGTACTCGGTCGACTCGCATGCCAACCCATCAAGTGAGATAGAGGTATCGATTATTTTTATGTCTATAAGAGCCTAAACAATAATTTTTTAAATGGTATTCACAGCTCCGCGTGCCGAAATAATTGCTCCACGTGCCACTTTGGGCACGCATGCCATAGGTTCGCCACCCCTGATCTACTACAACTCCTCTATCTATAGATGAAGAGACTGAGGCCCAGCAGTGCCTCAGTTTGCCCTATGTCTTGACCAAGGTCAGAGCTAATTAGAGAAACCAGCCATAACAATTCCCAATCTCTTCTTGCTAAATCCCATAGATTTTATTTATATTCCAGTTATTGACTATTTTAAAGATTTTTATTGTTTTTGACAGAGAGAGAAGGGGGAGAGTGCAGAGCAGTCTCCATAGTTGCACATCATTAGTTTTCTACATAGTTTCATTTCACAGGTGGGGAACAGGATGCACAGGGCAGGAACCAGCTGGGGGCCTCCCACATGGGAGGCAACCCCCAGAACTGAACGGAAGCGGGTAGGTCTCGCCTCAGTTCAGCATATGGGTCCACAGGGGCTGGGGTGGGGATTTGATCCTCTGATCCTGGGACTGTGAGACCAGCGTTCAACCCACTGAGCCATCCCAGCATCCCCTAAATTTTAATACACTTGGCCCATAAGATACAGACGGTTGTGTTAAACCCACATCCCTCAAGACCACAAGCATCAGTAACAGTCGTGCTTTAATGCGGATGATGCCTTTTCATTTTGCAAATCCAAAGAGTTTCCATTATATCAAAATCCAAGACAGTTTGTTTTCTGCAGGAAGGTGAAAGGCACCAGCAAATCTCTCTACGCGTGCAATATTAATTTGGGCGTGAGCTGTGTGTTCAGGCTGACTTCATGCCCCAGGTGGGGTTTCACATCTGCACATGGCATTTGGGTGGCTCTTTGCTGTTTCACTGCTAGGGTCTTTCTCTGGACTCCGGAAACCTCTGGGGATTTACCGCTGCTGAAGTGGCCGTGTCCTCTCCAGTGTGTGCATGCATGCGCTGCATGGTAAAACATTCTTTTGAAAAGCCCGTGAGAATCTACTTGCGATCTGCACGGTTGTGGGTAGAAACGCGGAGCAAGGCCTGGAAGGAACCGCAGGGGAGAACACACTGACTGACCCGAGTTACTCTGCAGATGGGGTGGGAACTGATGTGGTCTTTTTACGCTAGATAGCACCTGAGTTGTGTAAAAGAGCGCATTCGTGTACTACACATTTCATGCATATCTACTAATTTTTTAAATCAGATTCTTACACATAAACGTCTCTACAGAACAAAGGTGCGTCTGTCTCCTTAGAGGGCAGCAGCGTGTCCTGGCTGACTGTCTTACCGCAGAAACCTCCACCTTGACCATCATGGAACTGAGGGTGAAAAACGTGCTCTCCACGGCATGTAGCGGGAGCGTAGAAAAGTTGGGGGCTCCTGGGGGGGGGTCGCCACAATGTTCCACGACCCCCGGACCCTTGCGTTTAGCGGAGTCTCGACCTTTGGCCCCCAGCCACCCAACCCGAGCGGATGCGGGCGGAGGGCGCGGCCGCAGGCAGGGCGGAGCAATCCGAGGGCGCACTCCCACCTACTCGCCGCTTCCCGCTCTCGCCCCCCGCCCACGCCCGGGGCGCCCGGCCCGCCCCCTCCTCTCCGCGCGCTAACGAACCTCCCAACGCCGTGCTTGGCGGCAGGGGGCGGGCGGGGGCCGGGCGACCGAGCCGACTGTGCAGTTGTCTCCCAGCGCGAGCTGCTCTGCCCGAGCCGCTGGGCTGGGGACGCACTAAGCTGTTCGCCGCCGGGCCGGCTTCTCCAGGCGCTCGCGGACATGCAGCCGAGGAGCAGGCGGCGCGCCCCGGGCCGCTGCTGAGCCGGCCGGGGGCGGAGGGGGCCAACGCCTGCCGAGCCCCTCCCGCCTTGCCCCGGCGCCTATGAGCAGCGCCCCGGTACCCCCTCTTCGCCCGCAGCCTCGACACCCCACCCCCCGCGGGCCGCAGGGGCTCATGCAGCCGCCAAGGTAAGCGTGGGCCGGGAGCGGGGCGGACCCGGCTCCGACATCCCGGTGGGGCCGCGGACACTTGCCGAGGCCACCGCACTGCGTGGGTCCTCCCCACGCCCGAATCTCATCTAGCCCCGCACATCTTGCCCAGATTTGGAGCTTCGCTGCGCCTCGATCGCTTTAGCTCTTAGTGGCTGTGAAGTTTTTGTGGTTTGGTATTTGCATTTTTTTTTCCTAAAGGGCTCTTGCCGGGCAGCCAGCAGCGCGCGTGGTTGGACAGCCCCGGCGAACGTCCCTTTCACCATATGCGGGCTGGGAGCTCCCTTTCTCCGGCGCAGCCACCTCTTCCTGGGTCCCTGGGATGGAGCGGGCGACCGGGCTCTCTCGCCGTGAGCCCCCATTTGCACGACTCGCCGGGCCCCCTGTTCCTGCCCGGCACCAGGCTGCCTGGGCCAGCTGCAGAGCCGCGGGACGAGCGCTTGCCTCCGGCCGGGACGTCAGCGCTGCGCACCGTCCGGGTTCGGGTCCCAGCGGTCCTCCGCCTGGGAGTGCCAATGCGCGGGAAGGTGCGGGACTTGGCTTGAGAGCTGAGAGATAGGGTTCCTGAGTGGCCCCAGCGTCCCTAAGTGGACCGGTGGGTCCGGCACATTGAGGGCTCCGCGCCTAGCTCCTGCCGTGGCTCATTTATCCCAGGGAACCAGCTGGGGCCGGGGGACAGGTGTATTTCGGGGAAAGGACCCAAGGTTGGAGGAGACCTTTTCTCGGGACTCAAATTCTTGAATGCATCCTGTTAATGTAAGTGCATTGGATTTGCTCGGAGGTAGAATCAATTCCCCCAAATTGAGATTATAATGGGAGCCTGCGAACTGCTAATATGTGGTGTGGTTTTGGAAGGCGTTGGACTGTATTTATTTAATAAATGGGGTGTTTTGCGAACGGGTTAGGGAAATCGCGCCATCTAGCGGAAATCGTGAGCTGCACGTTCCTTTTAGGCTGCAAAGTTGGGTGTTCTCTAAGTAGGCAACTAACTTCAGTGCCAGGTTTTGGGTTGGTGGAGGGACACGGGGAGGTGACAACCGGCCATCCGGAAAGAGGAATTCCCAGTGTGTCTACAGTTCGGATGAGCCTGATCGCTGGGTACCTGGAGCTCAACACATCGAGCTCAAGGAACAGAATTGCTGAGTGCCAGGTGCTCACCTTAAGGAGATCCACCATCTTCTCCACTGGCTTTAGGATCCTCTGGCATAAATATAACATAAAATGGTACCTGCTGTTAAGAGGATGCCTCTCCTTCTCACATCTATGGCAGAAATCTGAGCAACCTTTCTCATGGATCTTGCTCTTCTCCCGTGCATCACCAAAGAGTGAGTTTTCAGGCAAATCTTGAGTGGTTTTTCAGGCGAATCCCGAGAAAAGAGATTGGCTGTACTCTGAAGGACAACTAAGAAAGGGTAACATGCCAACCTATACAGGAACCACGTAGTGTGCCAAAAATGGTTACACATACAAAGAAGAGGTTTCCTGCTGCTCTGTTAGCACAGCACGTGACGAGGAAGCTCCTTTAATAAGGGACATATCTCCAGTTAACAACTGGAGCAAACTTCACTTGGATGGCAAACACAGCAGAGGAAGAAGGCTCTGCCCGCACATGCAGGCAGCTCCACGTTCTCTGTCGCTGGGTTTTGCTGCCATCTTCCAGGCCAGAGGGTATTACCAATGATCTGGGTTCTCCCTGTTCTGAAGGGAACGAACGTTGGTTCCTTGTAGATTAGTGTTACGTTCTGCTTGTGGTGAAGATTGGCCCCAGTGAGATACTTTGAGTGGCAGTGGAGGGTGGTGATGGTAGGTAGTGGCCACTGAGGTCTGAGACACGTTTTTTCACTAGCCTTACTCCCACCATGCCTTCCCAGCTGATAGACAGGTGCTTACATCCTGAATAGACGTGTAGCACAGAAGGTGGCCTGTCTGCCTACCCCCTAGGCTGCCTCAGACTGTCTCTCCATTTGCAGGTGTTTAGGTAATAACCAGATTTGTGACAGAAAGGGCCTTGGCAGTAACCTGGCATCTCTTTCAAGGAGAATTTCTGTGACCTTTGTTGAGAAATCTCTGTGCTTTCTCTCCTTCCAAGCTTCTCCAAGGCACCCCTCAGTGCCTCCCCAGTGTGTGTCATAATATAGAATGGAGCTGTGAGGAGCTCCTATTTAACATGACCCTTCAACTCAGCTTTTCAGCTGCCCTGTGTGAGAACAAACCCAGGAATTCTGAGAGAGCAGAGGCAACATAAAATGAATAGGTAACATTGGGACAGGGAGTTTTTCAAGCCACGCTCCCAGTGATGCTGGCTGCTTCCAGGAAGCGTGCAGGAACAGGTATTTCCATTCTCAGAAGAGGGCTGAAGGAGCAGAGCCCAGGTTCTACAAGTTTAAAGTGCCACCCCACCCCCCACCCCCCACCCCCCCACACACAGCCTTGCTACCAAATGAATTAAATTCAAGATTTGCTTTTATTATGTATGGTCCAAAAAATTGGTCACCACTTAGGAGGGACAATCACCAATCTCCTGAGAAGTCTGCCATCCAGGGAAAGAAAAGGAATAGCCCCCAAGTGAAACAGAGCATAAACAAACAGGGATTATCAGAAACCAACACAGGCTCATGGGACTCTGTTAGTTCTAGAACTTGACTTGTAATCACAAAGAGAAGTTCAAAAAGCTTGCAGCGTCTGTGGTGTTCCTGTAGCTCTTTAGGAGAGATGGCTTTGCCTTTCAAGCAACATTCACTGTTTATTCATGCAACAGACTTGACTGAACATAAATTCACCCTGAAGAAGGGAGGTCCAGGCTTTCCCACCTGTCTGGTATCCAGCCCTATTCAAATGATAGGCTCCTCTTTTTCTTCTTTTGACCAAACAACAGCTCAATGTCAGCTTCCCTGCCCTTAACTAGAGCTATGAAGGAGGAAGGCACACAGCAGTGGTAAAAAGTAAGGACTACTTCACCCAAGGGTGTATACACAAGGCCAGGCTTACCTGGAGTTCTTCTGAGGTTCCTGATGGCAGCCTCTTCCAGCCATAGGTCTGTTCATGACCCCTTGTTACATTTGGCAGCTCATTGTGCCCTAAAACAAGCAATTCATACGTGGAAGTTTAATTGAGGTTGTTTTACATCAGTCAATGCAGCAAATTTAAAATATAAAACCATGGTGGTAGAAGGAAAAGTCACATATATTTGATACTTGGGTCTTCTTTCTGGATTGGCATTCTGCCCCAGTTCCCATCAACTGGGATCTTCTTTACTTCAGCTTTGCATAAGCCATTCTAAACAAGTTTGAATTTGATGAATAACTTGGTTATCTGTTCCTATTGCTAAGTGGCTATGGTATTTGTGCTTGGCACCAAATTGTTCATTAATCCAAATACTCCAGCCTTCTGCTGGTTGAGAGAGAGAGAGAGAACACAGAATCACTGTCAGTTCAAACACTTGCCATTTGGTGCATAAATGGTTCCAAGCCAGTTCTTCTCCCAAGAACTTACTGGAATGGGGGAGAGCTGAATGCTGGGTTGTATGTTCTCTGTGACAGAAACCTGGTACATCCCAGTATGGGCACCCAAAAGCTGTTTTAGAACAAGAGGTTACTAAATGTTTGTTTTTTAAGGTGTGGTTTCAGGTTTACAATAGTATTGCTGGGGAATATGAACTAAAGAATGTCATGCTGACACTAAAGCACAAAAATGCCACTCTTAAAATACCTTTTCCTACTTGTTCAGTAGCATGTTCCCGAAATGTTCCAGATGAGGCTCCTCAGAGTCAGGTGTGGGCAAGGCCACTGAGGAATAGAGCCAACATTGTTCTGCTGAATGCCTAGGGTCATGGGACTGTGCAGCTAGCTGGGACACCACTCCCCTCACTGGGACAGCCAGGTTATGATTCTGCAGATTGAGAAGCTGAGGGGCCACAGATAGGCTACCCAGGGGCCACAGACTTCAAGGTAGAGCCACCCCATGTCCCATATTTGTCTCTTTCTGCACATCCCCTGCAACTGTAGAATATCTCAATCTCAATGCTGACAAGCAATTCAAAATGCTGTAGCTTCTGTGCGTGGCTTTGTAGGCATAATTCACTTGCAGGCTGTGCTCTAGAGCCTCAGACAAGAGGCTCAAGAGGAAAGAAAGGAGAGGGAGGGTCTTTCATATAACCAAACTCGTTATACATGAGCCTGGGATCCCGGTTGGGAGGAAGGGGAGAAGTGTCAAAAGAGAAGATGTGGTTCCAGAAGCTAACTGAGAAACTCAGAGGTCAAGAAGGAGAGGTGGACACAGATGGAAGAGGTCTTCAATCCCAATACCAGGGAGGGCAATGTGGCCCCAGACACTGTTACCAGGTCACCAGTGGTGGGCTGAGACTAGGGAAACGCAAAGGGAGTCCTTGCTTCTGTTCAGATGGAATAAGGTTAGCTGAGGCAGAGAGAAGACTAGACATTCCAGTGCCTGGCAAGGCACAGGTGAGTTGGCATGACAGCCAGGAGTCACCCAGACAGGCCACCCGGTGACCTCAGCCAGTTCCTTGCCTTCTACAATGTAAGTTGGGATAAGTGTGAGTTGTTGAACTTCCAAAAGAGAAGGGACAGAGTAAGCATCTGAAAATGGGACTTGAAGTCTCGGAGAGGATGTAGCTGTTTGGGGGCCTTTCCCATCCTTCACTTGGACTATTTAAGATTTAACTCTGTGCTTGCATCTTGTACATTCCCTTTGGTGAACTCAATACTTCTCTGACTGCTTAGGTCCTGCCATGATGGAGAGTTCACAAGACTATTTAACTGAGAGAGAAGATAAAGTAGGAAATACCCACTGGGCAGAGAGCTGACAAAAGTTTGCTAATCATTTTTGGTAAAATCAAGGTAGCTTGATTGGTTGATTGATTTTGTTTGTGCTTGTATATATCCTGAGACCATCTGGAGGGAAGATAGCTGTGATAAAGATGGCACTGATACCTGATGACCAAGATGTACTTCCATTCCAGGCCATCACCCAAAGGTGTATGCACTGGGCCCCCCGCCCATAAAGTGAGCCCACCCATCTAGGAAGGGTCACTTTTATACAAAAAAAAAAAGAAAGAAAAAAAAAGTAGTATTACCAAGCCCTTTTGTTTTTTGTGGTTTGTTTTGTTTTTTAATTGTTTTTGACAGAGAAAGAGAGATACAGAGGCAGAGAGAGAACCGAACCGAGGGAACTCCCCGGTTCAGCATATGGGTCCTCACGGGCCGGGGCTGGGATTCGATCCTCAGTCCCAGGGGCTGCAAAGTGAGCGCCCAACCCACTGAGCCATCCTGACTTCCCACCAAGCCCTTTTGAAAGTACGTACCAATTAAAGTGGACAAAGCAGATACACTTTCTGAAAAGAGACCATGAAACCAGACCAATCTGTTAGCATTCTTTGAGGAGGTAGAAATAGGACTGGAGACGAGGGAGAAACCCAAGGATGAATTATGTTTAGACTTCCAGAATTCCTTCTGACAAAGTTCCACCCCCAGGGTCATTTATGATAGTAAGTTGTTTCAGAGTGTGGGGGGAATCACCACAGATTGGAATTGTTCTTAGAGAACAGGAAGGGGGGGGGGAAAAAAGGATAAACAGGTACTTTTCTGGATGAAGAATTATAAACAGCGGGGATCCCCAAGGATTGCTGGTACTCCCAGACTTACTATATTTCACTTGAAGGAGAGTGAGCTCAGTGGGTTCTTGGCCTGCAGATGAGCTGGGGGCTCTCTGCAGAGATGGCAATTAAATGATGATGAACTGCAGGGCAGGCTTGGGTGGTAGCAAGAAAGTGCATATGAAGCTTATGCGGAGGCAAGCCTCAAGCTAATGCAGTCAACTGAGAACATAATCCAAATGGCAAGGAAACAGACTCTGTCCAGTCTGTTTAGTGCCCACAAAAAGGGATCTTGGGGGTTCTTTTCAATATGTTTGTATGCTAAAGGCCATGCAGGACCAATTGTTCAGACAAATGCAAGAGAAAGTCTCTACCCTGAGGCCCAGGCTACAACTGAGGGGAGAATGGAACCGGAGCTATTTGTCTGAAATCAACTGCACTTTGAGTTACATGAGTTTCTATGGCAAAGGAAGTGTTCAGTTCCAAAACCCAACATTTCAAGAATTTCTTAGTCTTGCAAAGAGTTGGGGAGCTGTCAACAAGCTGGTTGGTTTGGCCAGTTGAGACAGATTTCCTCCAGGTCAACACAACCCCATATTGCTCTGTTGAGGCCTGGATTTCTCTTGATAGTCTAAACTATGTAAAAGCCAAATCTCCACTTTAGTGATATCCAAATTCAGCCTCTCAAATGTCTTGAGAAAAAGAAAATCCTTGGCACCCCTTTCCTAAATTATTTGCTTCTGCCATAAGAACTGGATCGCCTCCCCAAATGGCAGCCAATCCCCTCCCAAGACCCTCCCCCCTCAAATTGTGCTATCAGCCTGCCCCTTGCAGATTAAGATACCGAGGTGCAGAGGCCAGAAGTCCTGCTTCAAAAGTCCGCTCTTGGGCCAAGACAGCGCGAGAAGGGGCTGCTTTCAGGTCTTCTGAAGGTGCACAGTTCTTGGAACTGCTGTAGGGGTGGTGGTGATCCTCTTGGTGGGAATGCTAACAGGTCCCTCCTCTCTCATTAGTGGGAGGCTTCAAACTCACTTGTGAAAGGCAGAATCCTGCAGATACTGTTAATGAGGGGGCCTCTGTCATCTGGCTCTGTGCCTGCCTCAATAGGCCAGGGCTGTCCTGGGGTTCTGTGGAAGAAATTGTTGGGTGTGGCCCAAGGAAGGGCCAAACTTGAGAGGATGGAGACCTGGATTTCAAGCTGAAGGGCTTTCACTGGACAAACCTGTCACATTTTACAAACTGGAGCTTCGAATGAACCCCGGTTTAGAGGAATGATAAGTAGACAGAGCATGATGGACTGAGACATAAATCTTTGAGGGGAACACCATGGCACCCCAACTGTGAAGGCAGGCCAGCAGTTGCCATCCCGGCCTTTTGTGGTTCGCTTCCTTTTGCCACATGGCAGAGCTGGCTGAGGCCTTTGCCTTCTTACCTGTTTTGTAAAAGCCAGATTCAGAAGTATTACTGCTCTGGGTTGTGTCTTCACAGACATAGGGCTTTCTTTCTTTGTCCAAAACTTGCTCCTTCAGAGCAAACCCCAGTCTTGGCACACAAGCAGCAGCCTGTGTGGCCTTCAGCAATTGAGCTCTGTGATCCTGCTTAAGAGAAAAATCTAAATTGGATACAAACTCAAAAAAAAAATTTTCCCCCCAAAGAACCAGATGAGTAAGGCTTGGACATGAGGTGAGGGGGCCAAGGGAGGAACTGGTTTGACTAAAAACACTGGCTTTGGCCTATTTGTGTTCCATCCAAAAGATGTTTCTGGGGTGGGTGTTGGGGGGTGGGGAAGTAAGTTGCCAGTCTCTTAAATATCCCAAGAGCAGCGTCAGAACAGCTGCAGGGCCTAGGGAACCTTGAGGAGGTGACATTTTTCTCCTGGAAAAATAAGCCACAGAGTAAAGGGAAGTCACCACCCTGCTGCCCTCCCAGGAGTGGCCTTGGGGGCAGGGCCCTGCGCCTCGTGGGGACTTTGTATTCGTACCTCCTCTGGGGTGGCAGCTGACAGGGTCTCAGGCCCCCAGCTCCGGAGCACAGCCATGGGAAGTCCTCGGAAGCAGCGCGGTGCTGGGAGGGGATGTTGGAGGCAGCCTAGCCCGGGGCGGGGTGGGTGGTGCGGTGCGCTTGTGGCTGCTGTCCAGCGGGCCATGCCTCCCACCCCCCGCTAACCACGGAGCAGATTTGCAGCCTCCTGTACCGGGGGACACATCTGAGTGAGAGAAGTGAGCTACAGGGGTGCCGGTGGCGGCTTCAGGACCGCATTCTAGTTAGAAAGGGAACCTAAAGGGTTTGTCTCCGAGCGCCGTCTGTCTCTACTTGGTTGTGTATATATATATATATATGGGGAAGATGAGAGGACGCGCTGCCGCCCTTACACTCTGCAGGGCTGGCCGCCCAGGGGACACGTGGGGAGTTCTGCGTGGGGAGCCGCGGCGCGTCCCGCGGTTCCCCTCCCCGGCCAGCGTCGCAGCCAAGCCGCCTGGGTCTCCGCCCAGCTCCCCGCGCGCCCCCGCCCCCGTGCAGGCGGCGCTGAAACCCGAGTGCGAGAGGCCGGGCGGCGCGGCAGCGGGGCGGCAGGGCCGGGCCCGCATTGGAGGGGACGGGGTGATGGATGGTGAGGGCGGGGCGCGCGGGGAGGGGGGCGCGCCGGCCGCCCGCGGCCGAGGGGCACTGAGCCGCCCGGCTCTGCTCCCGCCGGCGGAGCGAGGCTGCCGTTTCTCCGCAGCGTGTGATTGATTTTCTGCTTCTTTTCTTCTAAACTCTTCTTCCAGGGAGAGGCTAGTGGTAACAGGCCGAGCTGGATGGATGGGTATGGGGAGAGGGGCAGGACGATCAGCCCTGGGATTCTGGCCGACCCTCGCCTTCCTTCTCTGCAGCTTCCCCGCAGGTAAGGCACTGCCCCGGGCGCGGGGACAGCGGGCTGCCCGGGCTGCCCCGCAGTCTTGAACCACGTCTGGGAGCGAATCGGAACGGAAGTTCGGCATTGACACCCCCACCCACCCACGCTTGGGGATCCCACCTTTCTTTTCCACGGGTCTTTGTTTCTCCCGCGCCCAGCCCGTGGGGACGCAGGGGGGTACCATGCTTGGGTTGCATTGAAAAGGAGCCAGACGGGAAGGTCTTAGGGTTTGGGGGGGCGCCTTTCTCCTTCCGAGAAACATGGGGCGGGGGGACTGACGTGCCCCTTAGGGGGCTCAGAGGAGGGGAGAGCAGGGGAGGCATGGACTCGGAGCAGGGGGCGCTGTCCCCAGCTCCTCACCACCACTGTGCAGACCTGCCCGGTGCCCAGGGGTGAAGCCGGGAGCGCCTCTGAGGTCCCAGCCCAGTCACCGATGCCCCTCCTGAGGGACCCAGTCGGCCCACGCGGGGAGCCCACGGACTCAGCTCAGACCAGCCCGTATTCCTGTTTGATAACATCCCGCGTCGCCCCCTGTTTGTTTTTATTGTGTCAGAAAGGGAGAGAATTTCAGAATTAAAGCTGGAAAAGCCCATCTGTTTCCAATGAATCCCCCATAGTTTTTCACAATGTTTTTGGCAGATTGCTGCTTTCAAATTCCTCCGAGCCTGGACCTCTTGTTTTTGTTGGGGGAAGGGAGACCAACTCCACAGAGAAGCATTTGTTCCTGCCCAAACGCTCCAGTTTCTTGACTTTTTTTTTCCTTTCGGGGGGAGGGGGAAGGCACGAAACTTAAATCCCCGCTCTGTTTTCCTTACAATGTTTAATAAAACTTCATTTCATTTTTGCCACATGCTATTCACAGCCGGGAAATGCCAGTGCAACCCTTTATACCCATTTTTTTTTCTTGTTAAAAATACAAATAAACCCAGTGTCGCGGGCCAAAGGGTCCCCGTTGCAAGGCGGGATCTCGCGGCCGTTTGCCATTGTGTTGCAGGGCTCAGAGGTGTCTTCTTGCAAAACTGCCAGTTTCTTTCGCTCTGCAGCGCACGGCGGATGCACAGCCCCCGCGCACCACCACCGGGGCTTTTACAAGAAAGGACTTGAGTTAGACTGGGATTGGGTTGTTTTGTTTTGCTCCTCAGCCAACTGGGTTTCAGAAACTGGCAGAACTGGGCCGTCCAGGTTGCACGTTGGGGCTCCCCGTGGGCGGTTGGACCATGTAGGCAGCGGGAAAGGGCCAGGGATCAGTTTACCTTGTCGCCCCAGCCCTGCTCCGGGGCACCCAGTTCATTTAGCAGCTGCACCCCTAAGGAGGCCCTGGAGAGCCGCAACCTGCACCTAGCCCTGAATTCCTTTGGGAGGCCCCACAGAGGACGGGGGGGGGGGGGGGGGGGGGGGGGGGGGGGGGGCAGTGCCCCAAGGAGTCCTTGGACCCCTTGGACCCCTTTTGCCCTCTTTCTGTAATATTAAAACCTCAACAGTGGATCAAGCAGTAGGGTATACTACCTACCTGCTCTCTCGCTCGCTCTCCTCTCTCTGTCTCTCTCTGTCTCTCTCTCTCTCTAAGGCAGTTCCCCACCTACAGAGAAGTGTCCTGCTGAAAGGCTGATTTAGTTCCCTCCAAGAACTAAAGCAAAATACAATCAAATCAAAAAGGATCCTCTTGAAAAAGAAATTTCCCTTTTGGTGAAGCAGGGGTTTGCAGTGTGTGTGCATCTCAGTTTGGTCTAGATAAAGATCCAGCCTATTGGAAGTTTTATCAGATGGGTTGATAAATGGCTTTTGTCCCCTGGCTGCCATGGGGGATGTGATCTCAGCTCCAAGCTGAAATTGAGAAGGGGGGGCTTAGAGGCCCTTAAAACAACACCTTCCCGCTCTTAAAGTGGCAGCGCTTGTTAACTTTCTTGTGTGGGGGAGGGAAGAAACGAAGAGCTGACAGAGGTACTCAGAGGCCGAGGGAGCTGTGAGGACTGCTGGTGCTGTTTCTGTTGGTTTGTTTTTAAATTTCATTTCTCCATCTTTAAAGCTTTCTTGTAAAATATCCCCTATAGTCTGAGGAAAGCCGGTGGGTTATGTAACTTACAACCCGAATTCCATCACTTTTGTTTCCAAGAAGCCCATTTCTTTTTTGGCTTCAAGGCTGGTAACTAAAACCTGGCAGATAGAACAGATAGCTGCCACACTGTCCTGCCAACTGGCTAATGTTTCTTCTCATTGGAGGCCTTGACAGCTACATTTAGTCAAAATTGCCCACCTTACTGAAAACCGAGCTTTCACTATCCCCAAACTCAATCCATGGGGGGGTGGAGGGGGGTTCCACAAACCTGTATGCCCAAGGAACCCGTGTCAAAAGGCAAGTTTCTCAAGGAAGAGATGAAATGAGCCATTCCCACAACAGAGACAGACTGTCATCTTCTGTGACGCGTTGGCAGAGGGGCTGCCTCGGGGTAAAGTCAGAGCATCTGCAGGTCTTGAGGGGAACAGGGTGGGTGTGAAGAGAAAAAAGAAATCTCTAGCAAATGGGAGGCACAGGGGCAGTTGGGAACCCCGTGTGCCGTGGCCGCTCCCACTGAAGACAGGTGGACTCTGGTTGGAGTCACCGCCTGAAAGCGTAGGTTTGTTCACTGCTACACCACTTGAATGGCTGCCAGGAGTAAACCCAGAGGAGCGCAAATTAAATTGGACATAGTTACGTGGAGAAAGATGCCTTAACACGTTAAACGCGCAGGCTATTTTGTCTTGCTTACCGCTTGGCCCGTTATATCAGATTTCACCGAAATGCTGGCGACCGGAGATCTGTTTAGGTTGTGATAAGGCTGAATGTTTATATATAGACTATATCTACTGTGTGAATATTTATTATTTACCGCAATTTCTACAATGTATTATTTTGGAAATTCTTTATATTCAGTCAGTTGTCTGTGATTCTTGTTCTACTGTAGAAAAAGATTTTTCTTTACCCGTGAATGTGAAAATGTCCCCTAAATGGGGAGAAATTATAGCGAAGGAAAACAAAAAAGGAATAACCATTTTAAAATGGAAAGACAAGCGGGACATCTTATTTAAAATCTATTAACAGAATGTAATTTTTTAAATTTTATATTGTCAGTTAACATACAGTACCGCGGCCTGCACAAAAAGTATACTGTCAGTCACCGGTGACTGACGCGGTCCAAACGGAAAGTTCAGTGTCAGTCACCGGTGACTGACATGGCGCTTAACATGTTAACCTCTGCAAGACTGAGCGGGTTTGTCTTTTGAGAAGTGTTTACATGTACTTACTCAGCGTGTACAGCACACCTTCCGTGTTCCTGACTCAGTGACGGTGACATGCAGGGGCCTTGCTCTGAGCAAGGCCAGCGTCTGCCTCCAAGGAAAGGGGCCCACGCAATCCCATGGCCTGTAAGGGTGCCTGGTTGGCCGATGCTGTGATACACAGAGAGGCCACATCCAGCTGGGGGCGGAAAAGTCTTCTTAGAACAGTTTTCCACGAATAGCATCCTCTGCAAAATAGAATTAATAGATGCTTTTTAAACTTTGAAACCAGGGGGACTTCATAAAAACAGGTTTCTGACACAAACCCATCCAGGCATATGTTGCCGACATGTTGGCACCCTTCCTATAGCTACATATGGATGCTATACACCAGCATGGTGGTTCTCAAAGTGTGGTCCCTGGACCCACCCCATCTGCCTCCCCTGGGGACTTGTTAGAAATACAAGTTCTGGGCCCACCCAGACCTGCTGAAGCAGATATGCTGGGGGAGGGCGGGTAACCCTGCCGTCTATGTTTTCACACGTCCTCTGGGGGCTTCTGGGGTTCCCTCCCAAGTCTGAGGACCATGGTTCAAAGAATTAGTACCCTGCACCCCCCCCCACCCCCCGTTTTTGTTTTTTTTTCTTCTTCTTTATTTCTGTCCCTTTACTTTGAAACTGTAGCTGTTAGGGAAGCCAGGATGGCTCAGCAGATTAAGCACTCACTTTGCAGCCCTGTAGACCGAGGTTCAAATCCTGGCCCCGGCCCGTGCAGACCCACGTGCTTAACTGGGGTGTGCTTCCCATTCAGGAGGCCCCTACTCCAGTTTCTGCCCTGTGCAGCTCCCCACCAACCAGTGTTGAATGAAACCATGTCGAAAACTGATGATGTATAACTATGGAGACTGCTCTAGGCCCTCCCCCTTCTCTCTGTATCTATCTCTGTCTCTCTGTCAAAAACAATAAAATAAAGAAGGAAGAAACGGCAGCTGTTTTAGACACGTTAGTTCTCAGTGAAGAAACTAAAGCTTGGGGAGACCAAGCCTCTGTAAGTGTGCATGTGACGTCTGTGTCTGTGTCATTGTAAAGATGCAGCTATTTCTCTCAGAGTTGCTCTTCAGACATGTGCAAGCAGGTCAGCCTGCCCACCACGTTATTGTGGGACTTCCGTGTCCCAAAGGGAGAGAATGAAATGATGTCCAGCTGCAAGAGCCAGATAGCAGAAGGGCCAGCTAGGTAGCTGGTGTGTGACACACCAAGGGGTCTGCAACGCAGAGTCTTGCCTTCCTGGGAGGGCGGGATGTCAAGTCCTACAGACAGTCGGTCACTTAGACCCTGAGGGTGAATAGTGGAGCAAGGGGAAGATGTCTGGTCTCCTGGGAAACCTCTGCAGGGTCGGAGAAATTGCGAGCAGTCACCCCAATGCTCATAGGCAAACTGGGGAGATAGGATCCGTGGACTCAGAGAAGGGTGCTGCATGAGATGGGGAAGAGAGGGTCCCATGATCCTGTGGAGGTGAGAGGGTGGGGTGGGACCAGTTTAACACGTTGGTGGCCTGTGGTTCCTGCTAAAAACCCTCTCTTTGGTGCAATGTGCAAGTCACCCAACAGAACCGGGCAGAGAACCCCGACTTTATGTTTGGGTTGGATGGTTAGGTTGCCATGCTGTGTTTATGCTTGGCTAATAAACTCGACTTGCCCAAAACGGAAGGCTGTTTCTTCTGAGGTGACCAGCTCATCTGAGTGTACCCAGGGCTCTTCTAGTTTTAAAACTGGAAGTCCCTTGTCCTTAGAAGGCTGCTCAGTGCTGGGCACACGAGATGGTTCGTCACGTTAGAGTCCCCCTGCCCATCCCCTGGACTAGTGAGTGGTCTCTATGTCTATTCAGGGACCCCACTGCCGGGAACTGAGAAGGCTTAGGTGTGAAATGATCTCCGCCTTCTGTTTAGTTACCTGGGCCCCTGCCTGTGGCCATTGTCACCTTGCTACAAGCAGCAGCCCACCCCCGGGGCTTGCCTCCCTGCATCCCCCACCCATCAAGTTGCCAAATTATAGTCTTTTTTTCCCCCCCCAAAAAATAACGTTTTCTGGTTATTAAAACAAACAAAAAAGCAATACTCATTTTTTAAACCTAAAGGCTAAACATGATAAGAAAATGAAAAATAATCTAAATTCCACCCTCCCATAGGCAAGCATCACTAATGCACATTCCTGAATGTCCTTTGAGACATACTACCTTTATGTTGTTCTCTCCAAAGTATGATCATGTGAAAGAGAGCAATTGTGTTTAAACCTCTTCCATTTATTGAGTGGCCACAGTATATCAGGTGCTTTGCTAAATGCTTTAAATACGTTATCTCACCAGACTGTCACAGTTTCCCCATCACAATCGTCATTGCCACTGTACGGATGAAGAAACAGAGGGTCAGAGAGGTCGCCTGTTATCACACAGCTAGTTAGCAGCAGAGCCAGGAATAGAAAGAACCCAGACCCCTGCCCTTTTCCATATACCTGATTTTGGATGAACACGCTCATCAAAGTTGCTCTGTAGTATATTAGACCTTGTTCTATGATCTCATAAGGCTTTAAGATGGGGGTGCGGGGAATAAGAAACAAACTTGGAAGATAAGATTAGAGAGCAGAATGAAGAGTGGCCACATTTTCCGTGGATCTAGCATTTTTGCCTCCTTTTGCCAAAGGCACCTCTCTGCTCCCTGTCCATCCCTGGCTTAGCATTCCCTAGAAGAAGATGCTACCCAGGGATAGGTCAGGAAAAACAGTTGGCAGGGCTGTCTCTGCAGATTTTCCTGCGTCAGAGTATGTCTTTCGGGCTTTGCTTATTTATTCACATCATGAGCCATTTCATCCGAGCAGTCAGAATACCGAAACACCCAGGTTCCTGCAGAAAGGGGCCCGCTATTGCTCCCCATGATACGGAGTGTCCCACGATTACACGAGTGTGTGCATTCGGGGCACGTGCCTAGCTGGCCTTCCCCTGCAGGAGGGAGATGGAGGAGGAAGGCCAGCCTGCATATGGTGGTGAGGGAGAGAAGCCACTTCAAATGAATGTTGACCTGGAGCAGCCAGGCAGATGAGCCCAGAGTTGCTGGAGACAGGGCCGGGTGGAAAACCTAGGGTCTCTGGAGCCAGCCCTAGACTCAGGAAAAGGATTTATGCCTCCAAGCAGAAAAACCAAATTGCTTACCTTCAAGCCACCTTCACATCTGAAAAGTGATGTCTGTCTTTGCCCATAATCACCTTCCTTGTGGAACCCAGGGTAGCTGAGTTCTCTGCCCTAATCCAGAAATGGAATCCTGTGCCCGGCCCTTGCCCACCATGGGTCCCTCCTACCCAGAGAAGTCTTCACCCACCTGACTCATAGGCCAGCCTATTACCTTGAATGTCCTGTTTGACATTGATCTGGCTCCATGGACCCTCGTGGGAGGTAGGGGAGGGCGTCCAGTTTGTAAGCTGAGGTGTGCCCTCCTCCTTGGCGCACTCTGGTTTCTTGCAACAACTTGGCATGTGTGGAGGCTGGGGCAGAGCATCCCTGGCTGGCTGTGAAGAGGGGGCAGTACCTCCTGCCTAAGCTTGGGTGAGTGGCATTCAGCCACCTCTGCCCACACTTGTCAGGGAGTTAACCCCCAGTTCCCCATCCTACCCCCGTCTCCCTAGGTCACTTGAGATTCTCTGAGAAACTTCTGCTTGCCTCTCTCTTTCTCCTGTAGGCCAGTTCCTCCAGGAAGCCTCAGAAACTTCCCAGTGCGTTTAAGAGGGGGTGGGAGACACATGGGAGTTACAGAAGAGATCCCTTCACTGGGACGTTCTTAGGCTGGACTGGGAAGGAATTTCTTTTTGGAAAGGTGACCAGTTCTGGCTGCTTGTGGGTTAACTAAGGAAATGTCTGCTAGACCTGGTGAAAAATCCAGCCTGTCACCTGGGTGTGTTCCTTTCGGTATCTGATGCCAAACACCTGGATGTTTACAGCAGGATGATGGGGTGAAGTTCCTACAGGGGTGTCACAGGCAGGCAGCCCCAGGCGTCTCTCAAGCAAAGGAGACTCCAGACTCTGACCCAGGCCAGAAGTTACCAACTATGAGCCCTAGAACCGTTTGCCCCTCCTAGATTTAATACTAAGAGACAGGAAAGGGTGGGAAGTGGCCTGCTGCTGCTGCTGGCTCTCACACTGGCTGAGGCAGGGTGGCCCTCCTGGCTGGTTCTTCCCCACCTCCTTCAGGACTGGAACTATGGCCTGTTGCTAAGAGGGGGACCTTGACGGCAATGCTGCTGTCCCTATGCCTGCTTTTCTCCCAATGGAAGCCGCTGCCTCCTACGTTACACCTAAGGTGACCAGATTTTAACATTGGTAAAGTGGGACACCATTGACTGGGGGGGGAGGGGGTTCTTGATTAAAAATTTGGTCTATCTCCCGCCGTTCCCTAGCTTGTTGTGCATTCTTTCCAAAAATTGGGACTTTTTTAAAACGCTGCGGGACACAGGACAAATTGTTAAAAATCAGGACTGTCCCGCCAAAAGCGGGACGTCTGGTCACCCTAGTTACACCACGTCCTAAAATAGTGTTCTGGCCATGCCATGTGCTCATTGAAAATCATCCAGGGCTCCCCACAATCAACTGGATCTAGTCTGAAGTCCCTAGACTGACGTAGCAGGGCCTAGTCAGGAGAACAAAACCCACCCGGAGGAGGAGATCGGGGGCCTAGGTCACCAAGGAGGGGCCCCTGCCTGCTTGGTCTTGTACTTTGTAATGACAACAGCAGCTGCTGGGGAGGAGAAAAGCCACTGCTGGGTTTGGTGGTGACAGGAACAGCCTAAGGACAGAAAGTAAACCAGTCTAGACCAACGGCCTTCCCCTCTCTGTCTAGTGCCCCCTTGTGGTGGGCTCTAGCAGGGAGCCGGGTGACAAGAGAACCGGGGTTTGCAGTCCCAGCCCCACTGAGCAGAGTACAGTGGGTTGAAGCTGAGCGACATTTGCTTTATAACTGGCACTCAGGGTTCTCGTGTCTGACCCCAGACTCCTGGCTGTACACTCCCTCACCAGCCAGCGCTTCACCTCCGGCCAGTTTCAGCTGTGCTGGAAGCCCCTTGTGTTGGGACCTTCTGGCATCACCCGTCAAATCCCACTACCCTTCACAAGGCTTGATTGATATCCTCTCATGCCCCCATTCTTGCCTTCTTTTTATGGATTAGTATTCAGATGAAAGGCTTTTGCTCTGCATTCTGGCAGTTTCTAAGGTGGACTGACTGTACCTGAACGTGGGAGTTCACTGGGGCTTGTTCCAGGAACAGCATCAAGCCCGGTGCCTGGCACATAGTAGCATCCAAAACGTTGGGCAGGTCGTGAAGTCAGGCAGTTACCACGCAAAGCTAGAGCCGGACACCACCAACTTGACCATGGGTCTGGCCTTCAAAGTAAGCTTTATTCCTTTAAGAGGAGGCAGGTTTTTCTGTTTCCTGGCTCACCCCACCCCTCCTACTCGGCAAGTGAAACCTGATCTAATCCCTTTGCATGCGGGTAATTTATTGGTCTATTGGGTTTTTCTTGGTGGCAAATTGCATTGTCTTTATTCCTAGGTTAGTGTGGAGTGGCTCACCGCATTCCTAAAACTCCTTTCTCAGGGCCCATCCCTCACACCCTCTCCGCGCACAGCGCAATATGTTTTATTGGGCTTCTTTGTTATGCAAACAAGGTGGTGATAACCAGGCTGCTATTCTGAAGGATTGTTGGGCTTGATTAACAGTTCAAAGGAGGTCCCTGAAAGCAGCTAATGCGTCTCTGGGCAGGGACGTTTTCATCCTGCCTGGGTTTGGTACAGCTGGAGACTCTTAAGCTCTCTGCCACTGTCTACTTCTGAGAGGCGTGCTGGGTTGCTATTTAAGGACAGTAATTAAGCCAGGCAAGTGGTGTGGCTGTGAGAAATCTCATTGCTGTGTCTCAGTCCACGAGGGAGGCAGTCTGGAGTCCACCTCCCCACAAGATGAGATGTCATATATGTGGGATGCTGGGGCACAGATGCTTTGAGGAGGGAGTATGGGAGCCAAGGATTCCAGGACAAAGACGAGGGGTCCTTATTCTCTGGGAGTTGGGAGTGGGTGGGTAGGGACTCGTGTGCAGGAGGTAGCTCCGAGCTGGGACTTCACAGATGCCATAGTGTAGCCAGGCCCACAGGGTGGCTGGAGGGTGAGGCCAAAGAAGGCCCCACAGCGAAGCCAATGGGCCGCCCAGTATTTACACGGTGGTTACATTTGCACCTTCTCTGTGCGGCTCTAGAGAAGGACTGAGACCCTGTGAATGTCCCTGGGAGGCAGACGTGGGGCTACAGCTGGTGCATTCTGGAGCAGGAGAGTGCAGCCCCGCTCTGGCAGAGTTCTCATGACAGTGGAGGCTGGACATCCACCAGGCAGGGATGGTTTCCTGCTGTGGAGGCTGGCCGGGGGTGGACACCAGTAACCTTTGGTGTCTCTTGGGCCCCAGGTTCTAAAATTTCATGGTGCACCCTGAGAAGCCAACGTGGGGAGGTTGGTCACAAAGAGACCGTGAGGGCTTTTGATGAAGTTGATTGCACAGAGAAGTAGGAAGCTCTGGCCCTCATTGTGGGATCAGGAGCAGAAAGATCCGATGGTTGCCCAGGGCCCCACTTGTATGCGCCCCACGTTTTGCCCAGGGGAAGCCATTGTCTTTGCAGCCTCTGGATTCTCTTCTCTTTGTTGCCTGGTAGCTCACCTGAAAGTCCTGTCTCAAGAGTCCTGTTCAAAACAAACTGTGCATGATGGGCTTCTAAAAGGCATACGGTTCTGTGTGGTACCTTTGCATTTTCCTGAGTATATGGGGTGGGTCCCTGAGTATGAGTTAGCAGAGGCCCCGAGAACGTCCCTGCCCAAGGACACAGTGGCTGGGATGGACATAGAAGTTCAGGAGAAGAACTCTTTCTTCCAATCAGTTTCCTCAGTCGCCTGGCTCTGTGCATACTGTCTGCTTTGGATGTGTTGAGAGGTAGCTAGAGGGCCAGAGGAGCCTCCACTTTGCAGGAACCAGGTGGGGATGAGGCAGCTGGCTGCCTTCTGTCACGTTGAAATCACCAGGTGGCTCGTTTGGTGAAGCTGGTTTCGGTTTCCAGCCTGCACGAGCTGCAGTAAGATCTGTTTCCAACTCTCAGACTTTTCCTCTCCTTGCTTCTTGGACACTCCCATCAAAAAAGGCCATGGTTTACTGACTGGAATTCAGGTCTCCGGCTTATTGTATTAAAGATACTGAACATAAAAATCAGCCCCTAGGGGGCTCTTTGGCAGGTAACCCTACAGCTAAGAGCTTTTTCCTTTTGATGCTGGGCCAGGTCACATTCTGGTCCCTGACCTGGGGAGGCCTTCAGCCTGTGATTTAGTAGAGTGGACACAGGATGGCAGGATGATTCCATGGGGGTCGGAGACCCCTCATCTTACCACTCATGGTGACTGTCCAGCCCTAGCATCCCTGAAACCCTTTCCCAAGACCCCCAGGCAATGACAGCTCCATGCATGTCCACGTGGGACAGACAGGCCCAGGAGAGCTGTCCACCTGGAGAGATGACAGAGGGAAATGGGAGCCATCAGTTCCAGTCCCAGCTCATCACACTCAGTGGCCTCTTGCAAGCCATTCCCCCCACCCTGATCGACAGCTTCTCCATCTAGGGCACTGCTCAGGCTTCCTCTTAAAAATCCTAGGAGGATGTGCAAGGCCCCAGATTTGGGCACCTGAGGACACCCTAGAAACTGTCACGGTTCTCAGGCATGGCCATTTGTAGCTAACTATCACGAAGGTCTCAAAACTGTGAGACACTTTAAACACACAAGTGCATACACACATGTGTGCGCGCGCACACTGGGGCAAATCCAAAGTTATCACTCTCAGTAGCTTCCCAGCTTGCTCTGCTGAGCAGTGTAGAGAGGGATGGAGCTACGCAGACAAGCTGGTCAGAACCAGGCCTTCTGTGACCAGAGCTAACACAGTAATCGTACAGCCAACATTCGTGGAGCTGCAGCTAAAGGCCCGGGTCCTTCTCAGTCCTTTAACACTGTCAGCAACCTCATGCAATAGATGCTGTTACACATTTTCTAGAGTGTAAGGAGATGGGAAGCCGGGATGGCTCAGTGGGTTAAGCGCTTACTTTGCAGCGCGGGGGACCTAGGATCGAATCACGGCCCCACCTCGTGCGAACCCATATGCTGAACTGGGGAGTGCCCCCAGTTCAGTTCTCTCTCTGTCTCTGGATCTCTCTCTCTCTCTCTCTCTCTCTCTCTCTCTCTCTCTCCCTCTCCCCCTCCCCCTACCCTCTCTCCGTCTCTCTCTCTGTCAAAAAAAAAACCAAATTTAGAGTAATAAGGAGGCACCGAGAAGTTTAATCTTCACATGGTCACACAGTGGCAGCTTGGTAAACACACATTGCACTGTGGGGCCAAATTTACCTGCCAAATTTCTGTTGCTTTGGCCAAGTTCTTGGGGATGGCTGTGAAGATGTTGACAGGTGTCAAAAATCCAAGCGTGGCCTGTCGGCTTCCACAGAGCTGCTGCCCAGAGACGCTGAGCATTCCTCTCCACGGGCTGGGGCAGGGGCCCCCACCAGCTCTTGCAGCATGGCTGTCTGCGTGCCCAGCCACTTTGGGGGTCACTACAGGCTGCACAGAAGAGTCTGGAAGGCCGAGAAGGGCAGATCCCGCACTTTACCACCACCTGCGGGGGCGGGTTCACCATGTGTGCCTGATGTCGTCTCACATAGAGTGTCCTCATGCGTGCGTGTCCCTTCCTTTCTCCACAGCCACCTCCCCGTGCAAGATCCTCAAGTGCAACTCTGAGTTCTGGAGCGCCACCGCGGGTGGCCACGCCCCGGCCTCGGACGACGCCCCCGAGTTCTGTGCAGCTCTGCGCACCTACGCCCTGTGCACACGGCGCACGGCCCGCACCTGCCGGGGCGACCTGGCCTACCACTCAGCCGTCCATGGCATAGAGGACCTCATGAGCCAGCACAACTGCTCCAAGGATGGCCCCACGTCCCAGCCACGCCTGCGCACGCTCCCGCCGCCGCCAGGGGACAGCCAGGAACGCTCCGACAGCCCTGAGATCTGCCACTATGAGAAGAGCTTCCACAAGCACTCAGCTGCCCCCAACTACACGCACTGTGGCCTCTTTGGGGACCCGCACCTCAGGACTTTCACAGACCGCTTCCAGACCTGCAAGGTGCAGGGTGCCTGGCCACTCATTGACAATAATTACCTGAACGTGCAAGTCACCAACACACCTGTGCTGCCCGGCTCAGCCGCCACTGCCACCAGCAAGGTGAGGCTGAGGCTGAGGTGGCCCTGCAGGGGGTGGAGAGGGGTCCTATCACCCGGGTCCTGCTGTCACAAGGGCCCAGACTCAGCACCAACCTGACCAGATGCCTCCTGCACCCGCCGTGCCTCTTATTTCCAGTAAGCGAGCAGGTTATGTAGAAAGGAGCAGGTGTACGTACACACACGTGTGCACAGACTGGGTCGAGGTGTAAAATGGGTTTCTCACTGGGGTTATATTCCAAACAGAAGCAACAGGGCGCATTCAGTTTTAAATGGGTGGCGTGTTCTTGCCCCCAAACTACATAGTGATGGAACGCTAGTGTTAAGACCCCCCCAAAGAGGAACCTGTGTGCACACCTGCGCTCCCGTGGTTGCCGTCAGGAGCTTGCAGTCTGGTGGGAACACCTCGCCCTGGGCACGTGGGCCCTGCAGCCTCCTGGAGGGGACAGGCCTGCCCAGGGCTTCTCGCTGTGGCTGCCCTTTATGAACGGAGCAGATAGTGATTCTGGGACTTCCTCAGACCTCTGGGTGGGATCAGGCGTGTTCTTTTCATAAATCCCCCTGTATTCTGGTGCATGGAAGGTGTGGGGGATGTCGGGTAGAGGCCAAGGCTGCCGGCTGGCCCTGGGGTACCGTCCTGCCCGTTGTCTTTGTCCCACAGTGACACTGAAAGGCCACAACATCAAAGTAGAGAAGGCCATGGTGTCTGGCAATAGGTGGAGTTAGGACAAGCTAGGACGGAGATGCAGGCCACCGAGCACCCCGAGGGACACCCATACAACCTCTCCTTCCTCCCTTGGCTGCTCCTGCCCACCTAACACATCTAGAACCCGAGGCTCCAAGAAGCAAAGTGCCCCCCCCCCAAGTGTAGTCAGCCAGGTGCCCCGAGCCAGGCGTGACCTGAGCTGGGTGACTCCAGAACCCAGCATGTTGTCACTGCCTCATGAGGCAGTTTCCACCTGGAGCCCCAGAGGCTGCTGGGAACTGGCCCATCCTCCCCCACCCAGGGAGGCCTCAGCATCTGGGTAGCAGGGCTCAAGTCCTGCTCACAGGGCCACAGCCAGAGGTCACCAGGATGTGGCCTGTGCCCCAGGCAACAGGACATCCCAGGTTCTCTTCCCATTCAGACTCAACAGAGGGAGGCTGGTGGCCTCTGTCTCAGCGTTCAGGCGATAGGGACACCTCTGCCTCCTCGGGGCCCGGCCCACCAGAGCTCCTGCGTTTCCAGGTTGGCAGTGGGTCTGTTTTCCTAGGAACAGCATGCTGCAAGGGCGCCAGGCTGGCCCACAAGGGCGTTTTTGTTCCTCCCCATCCCTCCACACCCCCGGGGAGGACAGCGAGGTTACCTGCCAGCCAGGGAAATGTCTGCCGCCCCTCTCTGTGCCAGGGGCCCTTGCATGGGACAGACTGATGGGTAGGAAACAAGCGGGTCTTTGCGCTGTGGATGTCCTCACAGGCCCTTGGCACCAGGCCGTGAGGCTAGTGGGCGGCACAGTTGTGGCCGGCATGCGCTCTGCCCTGTCCCCATGTGAGGCCCCCGACCCCCGCATCAAAGATCCAGCCGCCTTCTCCACAGCTCCTTTCCCTACCCATCTCCCACCCCCAAGATAAATGAACGCAGGGAACCTGGAGGCTGCACTTGACCCACTCCCCTCGCGTCCAGGGACCTTTGCTCATTTCCCACAATTTTGGCCTTTATCCAGGCCAGCCCAGCTCTCTGTTCTTGTCCACAATCGAGGTCTAGTACAAGCTTGTCCAGCCCATGGCCCGCGGGCCGCATGCGGCCCAGGACAGCTTTGAAAGTGGCCCAACACAAATTCATAAACTTTTTTAAGATACTGAGAGATTGTGGGAGGGGGCTTTTTTTTGAGCTCATCAGCTATTGTTCCTGTATTTGATGTGTGGCCCAAGGCAGTTGTTCTTCTTCCAAAGTGGCCTAGGGAAGCCACAAGGTTGGGCACCCCCTCCTGTTTTCCAGCCCAGCCTGACATTTTAGCCAGCTTCCCGTGCCCAGCCCCCCCGCTTCGTCCCCTTCTGTGCTCATAGCACCTGGTTTTACAGGTGAGGAAACTGAGACTCGGGGAGCAGAGGAACTGAGGTCTCTGCCTCCCACTCTCCGCTCTCATCCTACATGATTCATCTGCTGGGTCTGTGCTGCTCCCCAAGTGTGAGCTGCAAGAGGTTTGCACCGTTTCAGCCCCTGTGTGGATACAGCTGCTCGCACCAGGCCTGACATGTCGCTGGCGTTCCATAAGCAGTGGGTGAACCCTGGGCTCTGCCCCATGCCCAGCGTGGCGGGAGCGCCGAGGCCCCTCTGGGAAGATGGGGCGGGGGTGCGGCAAGGAGAGAGGAGCGGCGGCAGCGCCCGGCCTTGTTGGCCATGAGCCGCCCGGCTTTCGACAGCCCCCTTCGTGCTGTTACTTGTGGTTGAGGCCCTGGCACGGGTGCCAAGAGGAGTCGAGCAGCCTGTCAGCCGTCCAGGAGACTGTCTCCACAAGCGATGGCGGTTAGAGCGAAACCAGCCTTTCCTGTTCCAGGGAGACGAGCGGCACTTGGAAGGCAGCCCCCACCTCCCAACCCCCAGTGTCTGTGTGGCCCTGCACACCAGGCAGGGACACCAGAGTCCCCATTCTGCGCTGCCTCCTCCAATGACAGGACCACCCACTGCCCAGACCACCCGGGCTGCCCCACCTCCTAGGCCCCTACCGGCGGCCTCTGTGGCAGGGCCCGGCCTTGGTTGGAGAGAAGGGGAAGCAGCAGGCGACAGAACCATGTGAAGTCACCCCATTTTCTTACAGGCAGGGATGGTAGAGTGATTTTGTCCCATTCAACCACTCTGTGCAGAGCTCTCAAAGCAGATGGATGGGCCACGGCCACCTCTGACCCCTCAGAGCACTAGCCAGTCCTCATGTCCCATGTAGACAGCTGAGTGCCAGGTGTCCTTGGTCCAGGGGCCAGGGGCCTTAGAGGCAGCAGGTGGCACCTGGGAGCAGCAGTGAGGGAGGGGTGGTTGTGTGTCTGTCAGTTTCGCCCTTGTCTCCAGCCCATACAATCCTCGTAGTCAGGATGACTCAGGCATCGCCTAACTGCCCTCTGCCCTCTTCCCCGCAGCTTACCATCATCTTCAAAAACTTCCAGGAGTGCGTGGACCAGAAGGTGTATCAGGCCGAGATGGACGAGCTCCCAGCCGCCTTCGCCGATGGCTCCAAAAACGGCGGGGACAAGCACGGGGCCAACAGCCTGAGGATCACGGAGAAGGTGTCGGGCCAGCATGTGGAGATCCAGGCCAAGTACATCGGCACCACCATCGTGGTTCGCCAGGTGGGCCGCTACCTGACGTTCGCGGTCCGCATGCCGGAGGAGGTGGTCAACGCCGTGGAGGACCGGGACAGCCAGGGCCTCTACCTCTGCCTGCGGGGCTGTCCCCTCAATCAGCAGATCGACTTCCAGGCGTTCCGCGCCCACCGGGGCCCCGGGGCCCGCCGGCCTCAGGCCTCCAGCCCGGTGCCTGCGGCCCCCGACACCTTCCCGTACGAGACGGCCGTGGCCAAGTGCAAGGAGAAGCTGCCCGTGGAGGACCTGTACTACCAAGCCTGCGTCTTCGACCTGCTCACCACGGGGGACGTGAACTTCACGCTGGCCGCCTACTATGCCTTGGAGGATGTCAAGATGCTACACTCCAACAAGGACAAGCTGCACCTGTACGAGCGGACGCGGGAGCCACCGGGCCGTGCGGCCACGGCCGGGCTGTCCCTGGCCCCCCGGCTGCCCCTGGGCAGCCTCCTGTCCCTTGCCCTGCTCCCTGTGTTCCTGACAGCCCTTGATGCATAGGACGGAGAGCAAGGCATGCTGCCCGTCCCTGCGCTGGCCGGTGGCTACAGAAGGGCTGGTGGCTTCCCGGTGGCCCCTCGGTCTCTGTGTGGGGGTCAGAAGCGGAGGCAGCTGCTGGCTGGTGAGCTGTGGGACGGTTACCTCAGAGCTGCCTTGGGCTGTCCACTGGCCAGGGCCCCACGCCCCTCACCCTCTCTAGTGCCAGGGACAAGGTTGTGGTGCTGTGATGTCTGTGACAGTAGAGCTGTGCGAGGGGAAGAGCTGCTCCCCTCCGCCCACCCCACAGTGTGAATGTGCAAAACCCCCACCCCGCCAGAGACACTGGGAAAGGTCCGAGTCCGCGCCTTCCACCCCCTTGCAATGCACTGAACAGGCCCGGCCGACTGCTGCACATGCCCGCCGCACGCACACACACTTACACGAATGAGCACACTCACACACACTCAGCCAGTGGGCCAGGGCCGGACCCCCATGCAGGGCCTCTTTTTTACCCCTTGGGCCTTAGGGTACCCCCAGGGTGCTGCTTGGGACCGTTAGCAAACTGATAACCCTTTGGCCAAAAGGTTGTGTCCTCTGGGGGCCTTCCTGCCCGTGGGCTCCCTGTGAGACCCCCACGTGTGCCCTGCCTGCTGTGGGCACAGGCTCCAGCCCGCTGTTCAGGCCCCCGGCTCTAGAGCCCCCATCGGGGGACAACATGTTGACATGTGCTCTTAGTGACGCCACTCGTGGGCTCAGATGAGCCTTTCTGGCCCCTTCCCCTGCACCCCCCACACACTCCACTGTGCTTAGGACGTCCAAGTCAAGTTTCTAAATGTCTATAAACAGAGAAGTACCCTTTGATTTCTGTTCCTTCCTCTCCAGTAGGCGGTAAGAGGCTGGGGGTGGGGGGTGCTGCAGGGTGTGGGCAGGAGACCGGTGGATAGGGCCAGCTGGCCTGCCCTGATCCTCTGCTTTCTCCCCTCCTGCCCCCCAGAGCCTTGCTCCCTGCCCTGTGCACCTCGAGAGAGGAGCGGGCTTCAGCCCTGGCAGGGCCCCCCCCCTCTGCTCCCCTGTGGCCACACAAGCCAGGGGCGGCTTGTGGATGGGAACCCAGGCTGTCTGTCCAAGGCACCAAGAACCAGTCCCCTCATGGCTGTTGGACCAACACCGGGCCAGGCTCCACTCCCAAAGGTGCTGCCAGGCCTCAGGGGGCCTACAGCCCGCCCCTGCCCTCCCGCCGGCCTCTGGGCAGCCCCTCTGCTATTCCCCAGGGACCTCTCATACACTGGCCCAGGAGGCTGGGGACGTGTCCCTGCCTCCTCCTTCAAGAGGTCCCCTCTCTGCCAAACCCGGGCAGGCGGGCTAGCGGGCGAGACGAGGCCCCTGCTGGATTTTAGACGGTCCCTATGTTGGAAGTAAAAAGTGAAGCACTTTATTTTGGTTGTGTTTGATCGCGTTCTGCTTGAAAGTGGGGACCTCCCTCACTGTGTCCTTGTGTCTGCGACCTGTGTGGAGTGTCACCGCGTGTACATACTGTAAATTATTTATTAATGGCTAAATGCAAGTAAAGTTTGGGTTTTCTTTGTTATTTTCCTTTGGACTACGTGTTGGATTGTGTTTCTGAGTAGACTGGTTCCTTTCAGGGGTGGAGAGTTGACGGTGGTGGTGGGTGTCTGGGCTGCCAATGCTTGCTAGGGGGCCAAGATCACGGCGGGCTGTCCACTTCATCCTTTAAAACTACCCAACGAGCCAGGAAGAAACTCATGCCCATTGTACAGATGAAGAAATGGAGACTCAAGGTGAATTGACTTGCTTAGGATTCCCTACCAAGGGCAGGACCAAGATGTACATATACCTAGGTATGTTTTGCGCTGAAGTTACTGCTTTTAGCAATAAATGCAGCAGTGAAACCAGGCCACATCCCAGCATCTCCACTTTCCTAGCTGTGTGACCTTAAGTCACTTAACCTCTCTGAGCTTTCATTCCCACCTCTGTAAAATGGGGAGTGCCAATCACACAGGGTTGGTTAGGGGTTCAGCGAGTTTGTTCCTGTGTAGTACTTAAAACGGGCCTAGCAGTGAATGAGAGCTGTTCATAAGGAAGGGGGCCCACTCTGCGATGACCAGAATTACCAGAACATGGGCAGGAGTGGGGCTCATCAGTGATGCTAGAGCAGCGGGCAGCGTGGGGTGGTCTTGGGCGGTAGACAGACTAGGCCCCCAGGCTGGTGGTTGCCCATCGCTAGCTGTGTGGTCTGCCTTGGATTTGTTGAGCCTTAGATGCCTTATTTGTAAAGGGGAATTACGAGTACCTACCTCCCAAGGTCATTCTAGAAATCCTATGAGCTAACGCTCGTAAACGGCCTGGCACATGGGCCCTAGTGCAGCACAGGGAGGCCGCCATTGCCCCCTCTCCCTGCAGTTGTGTGCGCGCTTATTCAACCCACGACTCTTTCGTGACCGCTTGTGCCTGGGGAGTACAGCAGAGATCCACACTGACTGCCCTGCATGCTCTTTGGGGAGGCAAGTCAAAAGTCCCAAGAGATCCACACCCTGGATTGGGGGAGGGTGGGAGCTTTCATCTCCTGTGGGGTCAGGGGGGCTCTGACTTACCTGCATGAATTTGGGGGAAACCTACCATGCAGAGATCCCGGGAGGGCGTTCTACCCAGAGAAGAAAGGAAAGTGCCAAACGCCCAGCACAATGGCAGCCCAGAGTTTAAGAAACCTCAGAGCAGGAAGCAGATGCCAAGCTGGAATCGAATCTTGACAATGACAGGAGATTCAGCAGGTAGCTGGGGGATGACAGAGTGTGAAGAGGGCCGCAGCTCTGCCCTTCAACCCTGGGGGTGCAGAGAGCCTCTGCCTGTTGGGCTGGCTGAGACCATGGCTGGTCAGTACTACACGGAGCCTCCTGGTTATGGAGGGAATCAAGCTAGGCTGGCCCTGACCCCTCTGTTTCCCATGTGTCCTGTCACTCTTCCTGCAGGGACAAGATCCGTTGTAGGCTCAACAGCCCAGAGAATGGCCTGCTGGGCAAGGGAATGAGGGCTGAGCCTTCCTGGGGTTGTGTTGTGTTGTGTTGGCGGCCAGGCAGGCCGTTTGTGGGACTCTGCTGCCCTCTGCTGGACAGTGCTTGAACCGCATTCACTCAGGACCCTCAGTCAGGGTCATGGGAGCTGATGCCTCAGAAACAGCGCAGGCCCCACCTCGGATGTCAAGCATGGTCTCCAATGAGCCTCAGGATGTCCCCACACTGCCCTGGGGGATAATGACGGGTCTCGTCGTATGAGACATGCCAGTGACCTCAGCCCACCACAGCCTGACAGGGGGCTCTCATTATCCATGACGTGAGAGGTAGAAATCTACGGCTGGTTCACACCCAGGTTTGCACACCTCGCAGACCCACCCCTTCCAGTCCTCATGCCCCTGCCCCTGGGCTGCTGGAACCCCGTCCCTCCACTCGCCGCCTCCTTTCCTGTCTGTATTTTCCCTGGGGTGTTTCTCACCTGGGAGTTGGTCTTCGGTCCAACTCCACAGCCCTCAGTGCAGGGGGCAGGGGCCTCACTACTGTTGGCTCTGTGTCCCCTAAGCTTCGAGAGCAGGGCCTGTGTGGCCCACAGCAGAGGCTCGAGATGTTGGTCAAAGGAAAAACTCGCTGCCATAACCACGAGCCCCAGCTGTCTGAACTTCCCCTGTCATGACTGTGAGCTCCTCCCCCTGGAAGGAGCCAGGCCTCCCTCCTGGGGTTTAATCTCTATAGAGCAAGCCTTCATCCTGGGTCCCTCCAGCCACAATGCTAAGCTGGCCTGCCCTGAGCAAGCTCCATCCCGGTCACCCTGAGCTCCCCTCTTTGACACCATTGCCCTCCCAGCCAACAAAGGACCAAACAGGGATATATAACACCTTCAGACCATCTAGAAGATCACCATGGTGCACGTGGTCAGTGAGGACTGCGCTTTGTAATGATGATCCTGAAAAGAAATGAAGGAAAAAGATACCACGTGAGCCTTCCCTGGAGTGCCTGGTCCTCAGAAGTAGCTATTCTTAGAGGTGAGATATCCGTAGGTCACAGAACTGTCCATATTTCCACACAGAACTGTACAGGAAATCCTGATGTCCAGCTTCGGGCGGGCACCCCCAAGGCCCAGGTGTCTACGGGATGGAGGGAGGGTCCTGGGCTTTGGTCAGGACAAAGGCTCGTTGGCAAACCTGGTCCTGCATCTTTGAGTCACAGGTTGGGCTCTGGAGCCCAGGCCGTCCTGGCAGACTGCGGGGCCTTGTTTCAGTAAGTGACCTTTCTGTTGGCGTTAATTGAGAGCTGGCCGTGGTGCCAGATGTGAGGCCCTGCCAAGGAGGAGGAAGGGGGCGTGGGCCCGCTGCTTCCAGTAAAAGGCAGGCGTTTTGGCAGCGGTCCGTTGAGAAGCTCTGTTGCTATTGTAAATCATAGTAAGCTGATTATTGCAACACTTGTTCTTAAATTCCCCAGAGTTGTTCCAGCCGAGTTATGAATTGCAACACGATTGTGAGTCGCAGGAAGAACCAACTCAACCTCTTGCGCCTTTGACTTAGGCACCCCATGCAGTAAAGACCCCAGGCCCTCCTCTGTGCACCCAGGCCAGGTTGATGTAAAGGCACATGCAGCCAGGTCTCTTGGACGGGGGCGCTGACTTGGTACCGAGAAATTAAGAGCGTCACAAAGATCGGGGTTTGGTTTCCAAAGTCACTATAGTATCAGTGAAATCCCTTGGGTCTGGCCCAACTCCCCCAGCCCCATTCAGACGGGACCTCCGCCCACAGGCCGTGCCACCTTTCCTCTGTCTGGGTCTCGCAGGAGCTAGCTGTGCGCCTGCCCGTGCCAAATTGCCGGAGTTAACATCTGTGTCAGTGTTTCCATTATAAAATGCCTTTTTTCCTCCCTTCAAGAATACATAACCCAACTGTTAAATTACCTTTGAGGCTGCAGGCTGGCGGACACAGTATTTTTATTTCCTATGGACAGAGGTGGGTGGGGGCCGCAGGAGTGCAGTGTTGGGTGGGCACATGTCTTCAAGTGCACCTTCAGGGACTCTCTGGAACCGCCCACCAACACATCAAGTGCAGGGAGGTAGGCTATGGCCCGAGCTGCTCGGCCAGGGGACTGCTAACCTCAGCAATGGCTGCTTTCAGGGAGAATCTCAGAAACCTGTGGTGTAAGGTCCTGCATCCCAAAATCACTGATGCTGGGTTGGGGAGGCAAGGGAATGCAAGTTTAAAAGGCTCCATTTCACAGGCTGTCAAACAATCTGAATGACCCAGAAACCGAGGGAAAGGGGACGAGGCACATCTGGCCACAGGTCATGCCAACGCAATGCAACGCATTCGCCCATTTCTGAAAATCCTTAGTGACACTTTTTAATATACAAGAATCAAAAGTACAGCAGTTTTACAATGTAGGAAAATTTAATACATACTATATAAACAACATTATTTACATCAGAAATCACTAGGACAGTGGCATTTTTTTTCACAAATATAAATTAATTACTGTTTTAGTTAACAGGTTTTAAAAGTCCACAATATTACAATAAAGAAAAACCATCTGTCCCCAGACGAGGGGGATGCAGATGGACTGAAGCAGCCTGGACCCTGGGCCTGGCTCTCCCTGCCTGACGTGATGCGGCAGCCCCCAGACAAGCCAGAAGACCATGGGGGCTGGGCCCTGGGCCCCGGGCCCCCGCCCCAGCTGAGGGGGCCCCAGCTGACGAGCGGGTTTTGGTCTGTAGGGTTTCAGTGTCGCTGTGAGGATCTGTAACTGCACTGCAGGTGCACTGACGCTCTACCTCCGCTTTCAGACACTGAGCCAGAATGTCTGCGGCTCAATGTGAGAAGTGCTCTCATTCACCATCCTAAGCCTAGGGAATGATGAGGAAGAGCCCAGGGGGCACCAGGCCGTTCCTCTTTAGCTGTCTCTCAAAGACCGTGACGGTGAGCCTGGGGTTCACCGTGTGCTTTTCTAGGACAACAGGAGATGGTGTTCATGATCCTTGTTTAAGTCCAGGTTTCAGGTGAGGCTGACACCCATCTTCCTCCATCCTGCTATTTTTAGCCAATTATTAAATCTTTCAAAGCTAGGCTTCAGGAAAACCATGCTCAAACATCCCTGGGGCAGCTTCTCCCATTCACGAGAGAATTTCTACCTGTGCAAATTTCAGTTTTTAATATAAGTACACAGTATTCATATACTGACTTAGGTCAATGAGGAAGTGCCTCCTTTCTCCCAACCCACTCTTCAAACATACTTCAACAGATGCTTTAATGGGGATACTGGAATTTTATAATCAATTTAACACTGATCTGGCTGATTATTGCCTTTTGCTACATTATATGGCACTCAAAGTCCCAAATGCAAACAAAAGGAAGTTCTTTTTCCTCATGATGAGATATCTTTGGGAATAATTCACATCTTCTATCAACACCAAAAAATTTTGATGGTTTTTCAAACACAGGGCCTGATTACTTGTCCTGGCCTCCTGCAAGTGAAAACAACACTGTGCCTCTCAGAGAGCAAGCCTGACCTGACTTCCATCCCCCGCCCATCCCACCCCCACTGCTCAAGGACCAGGCAAGCCAACTTCACCTTCCGCTGTCCTGGGCAGCCCCAACGTGGGGTAGTATCGGCAGCAAGGTGAACTTGTGGCCAAAGCAGAGACGTGCTGTGCTACCTTCACCCACTGAGCAGTCACAGCATGTCCTAGCTGGGCAGGGCCTCCGATGCTCCAGGACACACGTGCTACCAGCCTAGGCTGGAGGACCCCAAGTACCATGAGAGGGCAGACTCTCCCCTGGAACTCCGCACTGGTCAGCAACAGCCACCCCAGCTACACCTGCTTCCCTAGGTGATACCACGCTGAGATTTCTTAAAGGCATCAATGACGCTGCCCAGTGTACCAACACGTTCAGTGAAATCGACTTTATGAAGTCTTCCACAAGTCAGTTCAAGGAGGTTAATGCTGAGGGTGCCCAACAGAAGGGTGTTCACCAGCTCCGAGCCTGGACACCTGTTACAGGCACTGTATGTTCAAGTCAGCTGTTCTGTCTCCACTGAGAAAGGCCTTTGGATACACAAACAATACTGGCAAGCTCTACTTAAAATGAATGAAACGGAAGGTCCCAATATCAGTACAATGAGAGCAGCCTGCTTAATCCATACAACCAACTTGCCTCCGGTGCTGATCCCCAGGCCCGTTCAACCCTAGCACCACTGTGCAGCTCAGTCAGTCCCCCTGTCCTTGGACACTTCCCACTGTGGAAAATAAATTTAACTTGGGTTTATGCTTTACTTGCTTTTACTCCAAAAACTGAGTTCGGTTCTAATGACTGCCACCTATAACCGTGAAAACCTGTTCTCACAGGTACCTCATTTTCCTCTGGCCCCCACAAAGTGTCACGAGAGGCGTGACTGTGTCACCTACTTCTTCAAAGGGAACTAAAATGCAACTGCCAACTGAGCACAACACTGAAAGCTCCCCCACTTGCTGGCACCACTAACCCCCTCCCCGGGGAGCCTGTCCACCACCCGCATGGGCACCCCCATATCCTGGTGGTCACAGACCTGCTGCCTCCTCTCCAGGCCCCCCGCATTTTAATTCTCATCACAGGACTCAGAAACCCACCAGGGATTCCAATTTCTCGTCCGTACTCCCCCCGTTACCCTCCCTCCCCGTCCCCTCCTTCAGTCCACGCCCCCCAAGAAGCCAGACCCACGCCAACTGTGATGCCGCCCAAGTCACAGTACTCAAAGGCCGGCTGCACAGACCCGGGTGCCCCTGGCACCGGGGCAACGCAGGTCCGCTCAGGCCCGGCCGTTGAAATGTACAGACAGTGTGGGAAAAATTAGTGTCTAGTAGGGAAGTGGCCACTGGGGAGCGCTCACGTTTGTCCCCTCCCACCCCCACACTGCAGGCCTCACAAGGCCCAAGTGTGTCATTTCTCCCAAGAATACGTTTGAGGGGTGTACCCACTCCCCTTCAAGTCCCACGATGCGAGACCCCCACCCACTCATCCCCGCGCCCCACTCCCCCGTCAGCAGCATCGTCACGTCACAGTAGACGAACCCAATGACGCACTGTCCAGAAGGTGCCGGCAGCCTTCACGCATGCACTCCTTCCTGCCCACCGCGGCACCAGTCCCAGGTCCACTGACCCCAGCAACTAACACATTCATGACTCCAGGATCCCTTCTTCCTTCACGGGGGAGAAGCACAGCCATGACGCTGGTACACAAATCACCTCTTCCTCCAAGCACCGTCCAAGTGTGGGGCCAAAACCAGGCTGGAATTGGGTGGGGTGCCGGAGTGCGGGAGTGACAATCAAATCAAAGCCAGACCGGACGAAAGCCCCCCACTCCCAGAAGGGCCCCCTTGGCCGGCGAGCTGACGGCAGCAGCGTGTCCAGAAACTCCACTTACGGGTGGGTCTAGGTAACTGGCTCCTGTTGGATCAGACCAAAAACATCCAGGTGCTCAATGACTCTTGCTCTCCCCTTGTTTCCGAGCTGTCCTTTATGTTTTCCGGACATTCCAGTTATAATCTGGGTTGTTTTTTGGCTCTAGTGATCTCTCCAAAGGAGACCTGTGACCCAGGGGTGACTTGGAATCATGAGGGGATTTCTGAGAAGGGGGGGAGCGAGGATCTGAGACTGCAGGGTGCAGGGGGGGCAGGGGCTGTTTATATTCCCCCAGCTTGTCTGTGTGGAAGGAGCGGTAATGGTCTGAGGGTCCCTGGCCATGGTAGCCCATAGGGGGGCGGTGATCAGACATTCGGCGGAAATCCTGCTGGTGGTAATTCTGAGGCCTAAATTCATCAGATCTCCTCCTCTTGGAGTCATGATGGTGCCTGAAACAGAGATGCAAGGATTAGCGAAAGACCAAAGCAAGACTCCTACCCACTTCATCAGCCTTTCTGCATTCAGGGACACGTCCAAAGGATGCACAGCAAATGCTTACATTACTAAAAATCAACAAATCAAATAACAAAGGGCTATTTCATACTTACTGGCAAAACACCTCCTATGAAATGACATAAGCCCCATCTAGTCTGCACTGAAGCCAGGACACACTTGAATTGCTGAGGGCTTTGCACACTCACACTGCCTTCAGGAAAACTGGCACCATCTGCAAACATGTTCATATTCCTTGACCCGGCCCAAGAGAAAAAGCCTCAAAAAGTATTCCCTAAGTTGTTAGTAAAATCAAAAGCCAATCAACCAAAATGCCCAACAACAAGTGATGGGTTAGTTATTTCAAAAATTGGCTGACTGCACAGAATACTACATTTTCTATGGAGAACCATTGTACAGTGCTTGTCATCCTAGTAAAGGAGAGCTGGTACAAGTCAACCACAGAGAGACAACCCAATGCAAAAATGGGCAAAAGACATAAATAAACATCTCTCCAAAGAAGATACACACATGACCACTAAGCACATGAAGAAATGCTCCACACCGTCAGTCTCACAGAAATGCAAATCAAAACACAAGGAGCTACGGCTTCACACTCACTAGGATGGCTATGTTCAAAAGACCCCCAAAACACTAGTACTGGAAAAGACGTGGGGGAAATTACAACTCTTATTCCTTGCTGGTAGGAATGTAAAATGGTGTAGCCTCTGTAAAAAAGTGGTTCCCAAAAAGTTAAACATAGAAATACCATGTGACTAACCCCTGCACTCCTAGGTTCATAGCAGCATCATTCACAATGACCGAAAGATGGAAACAGCCTAGTGGATGAACAAAATAAAATGTGGCATATGCCTATAATCCCATATTATTTTACCATAAAAGGAAATGAAGTACTAACGTGTTCCACAATGTATCAGCCTCTAAAACATTATGCTAAGTATTCAAAGAAGCCAGTCACGAAAAGGCCCCATCTTGTGTGATTGCATGTATGCAAAATATCCAGAATAAGTTAAATCCACAGAAACTGAATACAGACGGTGAGAAGGCAGAATGGAGAGTGATTGCCTGAAGGCTACAGGAGTTTTTTCTCTGGGGTGATGAAAGGGTTTCGGCACTTGATATAGGTTGTACAACACTGTAAATGTACTAAATGTCACTGAACTGTTCACTCTGAAAGAGTTAATTTATGGTATACGAATTTCACCTCAATAAATAAAGATAGATGCACAGGGACTTCACATTCCAGTCAAGATTTACTCTCCCCCCTGGAACAACTGGGAAGAGACAAAACGTATATGCAACAATGATTTTTAAGACATCATGTCAGGTGCGAGATAATGAAGGGAAGTGATTCCTGAGAAAATGAGAAATGAATGAGATGAGCCTTATAACTGCCAGTCTACTCATTGCCTTAAGATAGTTTCTCGGCCTCAGCACAGGGGAGGAGAGACCAGGAGAAGCCCAGCAGACATCCTGGGTTGAGAGTTTAGAGCAAAAATAGAACCAAGGCAGCTGGAGTGAACAGGATGGAGTGCAAATGGAAACTGTGCAGAGCTTTAGACTGGGGGTGTCCAACCTTTAGGCTTCCCCGGGTCACACTGAAAGAACTGTCTTGGAATACACATAAAATACACTAACACTAAAGATAAGCTGATGAGCTAAAAAAAAAAAGTAATGATAATCACAAAAAATATCTCGAGAGAGCAAGATGGCGGCATGAGAGGAGAACCCAGACATCTACCTGGGAAGGGACTTACAAACAAAAAGGAACCCACAGGGGAAACCCTGAGAAGCACCCTCAACTGAGAGAACCACACAACGCAGAACAACACACAAAGGTTAGAGGAAAAAGGGGAGAGCGGGAGAGGGAGGGAGAAGGAGCAGTTTGGGGACAGG
>PVKE010011464.1:0-40231 GCA_004027555.1 Craseonycteris thonglongyai | reverse complement strand
GCTTTGGCCGCTCGCCCCGCCTCCGCCCACGGTGGGGAAGGGGCTTCCTTTCGGCCCCTGTCCTAGCGGCGGCTGTGCCCCCGGGGGCGGTGGTGCCTTTGTCCAGTTCGGGGCCGTTCTCAGCGCCCCACTCCCGCCCCCGGCCCTGGCGACCTGCCCAGAACCGCCTCCAGGGGGTTCCCGGCGCCTGGACGTCCCCAGGGGGGCTCCCCTGCGCCCGAGCCTGGGCGGCCCGCGAGTTCCCAGGCCCCCGGTCCCCCCGGTCCCCCCGGTCCCCCCGGTCCCCCGGTCCCAGGCCCAGCCGGGGTCCCTCCCCAGCGGGGGCGTGGCTCCCGGCCTGTGTGGGCGGGGCGCCCGCCAGGGGCAGGTTCTTCGCGTCTGGGCCGAGTGCCCGCTGCTGGCAGAGGGGGAGGGCGCGGAGCGCGGAGGAGCCACGGCCTCCGAGCGTGGGCTGCGGGGCAGAGGCGCCGCCGTCCTGCCTGCCGCCGGCCGAGGGCGACCCCAGGACGCCGGGCTCATGGCCGCGGCCGCCGCCTGCGGGGCGGGAGGCGCCTTCGCTGCGCACAAGGAGGTGGCGCTGGACAGACTCTGCTGGCTGGACGCGGGCTGCGAGCGAGCCCGCAGGGGGCACCTCTACGGGCAGCTGTGCTGCGTAGGTGGGTGCGGCCGCCAGGGCCCGTGGCGCAGTGCGGGGCACCTGCCTCCCCGGTTCCGCCACCGGGGCTGGGAGGAGGGTGGTGCCCAGTGCAGGTGCGGCCCCGCCCCCAGCGCTGCTCCGGAAACACCTGGGCAGCACGCGGGGTGCTCGTCCCGCCCATTGGCACCATTTGCTCCCACTCGGGGGAAGCGGGCGGGCCCGCCGGGGCCTTGGCCTTGGCTTCTGGGCACCGGGCTGTGTGGACGCGGCGCCCAGGGCGCGGCTTTGGGGCGCTAGTCCGTGGGCTTCCCATCGCGGACGCGCCTTCACCAGCTGTGGGACCCCCAGCCTTAGTTTGCACATCTGGAAAAGGGGGCGATGTTGCTCCGCAGAGGGGTCTCTGGGCACTGGGCTGGTAGAGTCAGCTGCCCTTGGACGGCTCGGGGCCCGGGCAGATGCGTGAGAGTGTCTTGCTGGGGGCGGTGAGCCCTGGGGCACCCGCCAAAGTGTGCGGGGCGCTCGGGGGCGGGGCTAGCCCGGGAGGCGTGGCCACCCCGGGAGGCGTGGCCTGTTGGATAGACGGGGAGGAGGCCGCTGTGTCCAGGGGCCAGGGCAGGCAGGCAGGGCTGGGTGCAGGGGTTGTGCAGACTGGAGGAGCTCCGGAGGGGCCTGGCAGGACCCCCACCGGCCCCCCTGCCTGCCAGGCAGAGTCCCCGTGGGGGGAGAAGGGCTTGGTCACGCATCAGCCGGGAGGCTTCCTGCGTCCAGCGTTCCTGCCCATTCCCAGGGTCCTCTGGTGTCTGCGCCCCTCACCCACATGAGCCCCCCATTCTGTAGACCGCCCCCGCACCCCCCCCAGTCACCGCTGGGCTCGCCCAGAGCCTGCAGAGACTTCTTTTTTTATTGTTTTTTTGACAGGGAGAGAAGGGGGAGGGCCCAGAGCAGTCCCCATAGTTGACAGCATCAGTTTTCTATGTAGTTTCACTGCCCAGGTGGGCACAGGGCCTCCTGCATAGACCCCGGCAAGAACTGAACTGGGGGCACAGCCCAGTTCAGCATGTGGGTCCACCTGGGCCGGGGCCGGGATTTGATCCACAGTCCCTGGGGCTGCAAAGCGAGCGCTTAACCCGCTGAGCCGTCCCAGCTTTCCCTGCATAGACTTCCTGAACTCAGCCCCCCGCTGGGGCTAGGGTCCTCCCAAGGGGCTCCAAAGTTTGGGGGGGGCAGGGGGGTGTGCAAACTGCCGGGAGCAGTGACCAGTGTGGGGTCAGGTTGAGGGGTCTTGTTGGGTGTTGGGAAGGGTCCTGGGGGCTGTTGAGCAGCCAGGCCTCCCCAGGCCCTGCCCAGGTGAGTGAGGGTGGGGGGTGGTACTCCTGCATCGAGTGCCAGGTTCAGCGGTCTGGCTTGGAGCCCAAGAGGGTCTCCAGATGTGGGGAGGGGGCGTGAGACCTCTGACAGAACTTGGGGGTCACACGTCTGGCCCACTCTGCCTGGCCTGGGCCCCACCCCGTGGGGTTTCGGTGCCCTCCGGTGGCCACAGAGGGGCAGCAGGGACGGGGAGGGGCGAGCTTTTCCGGGAACAGTGCTGCCCTGGAGGGGGGGGAAAGGGGGGCTCACAGCTGGATCCCATCAAACCAGATGCTGCAGCTGGAAAATTCTTGTGGGCTGGGCGGTGCATTCTTTCCTGGGGCGGCCCCGTCGCGGCGTGGACAGCCCCCCACACCCTTTGCCCCCATATCTACCTTTACAACCCGGTGACTAGCTGCTGTCCCTGAGCCCTGCCCAGAGCAAACAGCTCCACCCGCCCCCGCACCCACTGCCCCAGCGCACTGCCTTTCCTGTGAGTCACGCCTGGGCCCCCTCCCCAGGCCTGCGGGTGCTCCCCACGGCCCCCCCACGTGGGGCAGAGCGCCTGCAGCTCAGGCTGGGCCTCCCCGCCGGGTGAGTCAGGGCCCAGCTATGTGGACTCCTGCCCACCGCGTGCTGTCTGCACACGGGGGGACGGCCCCGGGGCTTCCTGGGGGTCTGCGGGGCGCAGGCCCCGCGCATGCACGAGACCCGAGTGGCCCTGGACAGGGCGGCAGGGGCCTCTGGGGGGGGGGGGTCGTGCAGGCCTGTGAGGCGCTGAGATTTAAGGCCGCAGCAGGGAACGCATGGGTGTCCCCCGGCTCCCTGTGTGTCGCTCGGCTTTGGGGGTCCCTCCAGCAGGAAGGGTGGGCAGGCTGAGGCTGCGGGCCTGAAGCTGAGAGGTGTGGGCTGTGGCTGTGCCCGGGGCATCCCTGGGGCGTCTGGGTGGGTGGCACGGCCTGGTTGCAGCGAGGTGCTCAGTTCCCTGTCCCCCCCACACCCCCCACCCGGGGCCGCTGCGGGCGGCTGAGGAAACCCCAGCGTTTCCTGTTTCTGCTGGCACAGGGTGTGGCCGTGGGGGAGGGGCTGCCTCCTTCCTCTGACTCGGGGGCCCTCCCTCTGGGGGGTGGGCAGGGCCGGGTGCGGCTGGGGGCGGGGCCCGCGGCCGGTGCTAGGGAGTACAGCGGGCCCGGGAGCGGCCACACCGAGCGGATCCCGTCCGGGTTAGGACTCGCTGGCTGTGTGCACGCGGGGGCGGGAACGCGGCGCCTGGGGACAGTCGTCATGGCTCAGCAGCGGCTGCGGGTGCCCGAGCCGCAGGGCCTGGGGCACCAGAGAACCAACTCGGAGGACAACCTGTACCTGGCTGTGCTCAGGGCCTCAGAGGGCAAGAAAGGTAGTGGGCGGAGCGGGGCCGCGGGGCCGGAAGGGCCCACTGCCTGTGGCTGGAAGCCTGGCTCTGGGTGGGGGTCGGGCCCAGGCTCAGGGGGTCGCATGCTGGCCCAGGTGCGCCCGGAGCTACCTGTGGGCCGGCACTCTGCCCAGCAGGGGGAGGGCTGGCCCAGGCGGGCAGGCAGGCAGCCACGGGCCTTGTGTGGGAGGCTGGGGGTGGGTGGGGGGCCCGCCGCCCCGTGGGGAGGCCGCAGCCCTGCCCTGGGCTCCCTCCTGAACAGTCCTGGGTCCTGGCTGGTACTGTGTGCGCCCAGGTCTCTGGGCGGCAGCATGTGTGGGGGTGGGGCAGGCTGGGACGTGTGCACTGGGGGCTCAAGGTGGGTGTGGCCGGCAGCTGGGGACCCCCATCTCAGGAGGGGGACGATGGGGGGGACCCAGCAGCAAGCCCCTGTGTGCCCAGCCCCACACCCCACCGCCGCCCACCTGGACCGGGCTGGGTGTGGTCGGGCACCCCTGTCTCTGCCCGTCTGGTCGGGTGGGAGGGTCCAGGGGGTTGTCGCTGGGTCTCAGTGTGACTCAGAGGCCCCTCTTCGGGCGCCAACCGCCGGGTCCGAGGGGTGGTCACCTCCCGGGGACCCCCGCCCCCCGGGGCTTGTCCCAGGCCCCAGGTCACCCGGCTTCTCTCTCACAGACGAGCGGGACCGTGTGCAGAAGAAAACTTTCACCAAGTGGGTCAACAAGCACCTCATCAAGGTTGGTGGCCTGAGGCCGTATGTGGCCACAGGGGCTGCTGGTGTCAGGGGAGGGGCTGTCGGGGGAGAGGGCCCAGACACGGGTTGCCCCACCCCTGCCCGCAGGGCCCCTGCCCGCAGGGCCCCTGCCCGCAGGGCCCCTGCCCGGGGACCTCATCTTGTATCCCAAACCGATGATTGTCTGTCTCCTTTCTCCCCTGGCTGGCTCTGTCCTGTCTGCTCCTCCTCCTCCTCCTCCTCCCTCTCGATCTCTCTCTCCGCGTCTCTCCTACAGCACTGGAGGGCAGAGGTAGGTGTCTCCTAGGGTCCTGGGCAGATGCCATGGCCCCCCGGCCTCCTGGCCTCTGGGGCCAGGGCTTGTTGGTGACCCTGGGGAACCTTTGCTGCCCCCTGTGCCCTTGCAGGCTGAGAGGCACATCAGTGACCTGTATGAAGACCTCCGGGATGGCCACAACCTCATCTCCCTGCTGGAGGTGCTCTCAGGGGAGAGCCTGGTACGTGCGCCCGCGGGCAACCCACCCCGCCTGCGGCCTGCCTGCCGCCCCTCCTCGGGGTCTCCCCGCCCCGCGTGCCCCCCACGCTGTGCCCGGCCCGGCCTCCGCGTCGAAGCCCCGACCCAGTAACCTCATGCTCTGTCTGCTCTGCTTTGGTTTCTCTGCTGCTTGGACTCTGAACCTTGACCTCTGCCCTTTACCCCTTGCCCTGCTCTGGCTGGGCAGCCAAGAGAGCGGGACACGATCAGGAGCTCCCGCCTGGTGAGTGGCCGTGCCCGCTGGACGCGGCGGCTCCCTCAGAGCGGAGCCCAGCTCACCTCACCCCTCGGCCACCGTGCTCAGAGCTGCCCGCCTGCCCGCTGCCCTGCCCGGGGCAGGAGGAGCCCCCCTCGTGGGCCCCCGCCCCCACCTTCCCGGCCATTGTCTCCCTCCCACCCCCTTCCTTCCTTCCCACAGCCGGGCCTGCTCCTCCTGCAGCTGGGGAGGGAGAGCCGGGCGCGGGGGGGCGGGGGGCGGGGGGGCAGGGGCTGCTGCCACAGCGGGACCCTTGGTCTGGGCGCTCAGGTGTCTTGGGGGCTTTTGGGGGTGGCCGGGGTCCTGTGGATGCTGAGCGTGGTACCTCCTCACAGCCACGGGAGAAGGGGAAGATGCGGTTCCACAAGCTGCAGAACGTGCAGATCGCCCTGGACTACCTCCGTCACCGCCAGGTGGGCTGCCCCAGACCCCTGCCCAGGCCCCTGCCCAGACCCCTGCCCAGGCTCAGGCCCCTGCCCAGGCCCAGGCCCCTGCCCAGGCCCCTGCCCAGGCCTCTGCCCAGGCCGGCTGTGGGTGTGGCTGAGGCAGCTTCCATCGCAGGTGAAGCTGGTGAACATCAGGAACGATGACATTGCCGACGGCAACCCCAAGCTGACCCTTGGCCTGATCTGGACCATCATCCTGCACTTCCAGGTAAGAGTGCCGCCCGCCCCCCAGTGTCCAGGGCTGCCTGCAGCCCCCACCCAGCCCCCGCCCAGCCCGGGCTGCCCCTTCACCCTGGGCCCAGGCATGGCTCCAGGTCCTGCGGATCCTGCGCCCTGGGGTCTGGCTGGGCGGGCTGCAGAGCCTCCCCGCCCAGGAATGTGCTCTGGCTCCTGGTGCAGCCCCTGCCCTGGGGGAGGTTCTGGAGAAGTAGCGCCTGCACCGCTGACTCATCCACGGCTGCACAGGAAGCCGCAAATCTGAGAGCCGGGCGGGCAGGGTCCTGCTGGCATGGCAGCTGAGTCACACAGGCCCACAGACTGAGACAGACAGACAGGGACAGGCAGGCCCCAGGAGGCGGCTCCGTGCAGGGCCCGGCGTGCCCAGGCCGGGCTGCCAGGCGGCATGCCCCACCCCCGCCGCCTTCTCTGGGCACATAGCTGCTCTCCTTGGGTACCCCCACCATGTAGGGGGTACAGGAGGTGCCCAGTCGGGTGGGCGCCCCCGACCCGGGTGGGGCCTCCTTGGGCCCTGGCTCGGGTGCGTGGTGGTGGGTGCAGGCGGGCTGTGTGGCTGAGCCGCCTCCCTCCTGCCGCGGGGCAGATCTCGGACATCCAGGTGAGCGGACAGTCAGAGGACATGACAGCGAAGGAGAAGCTGCTGCTGTGGTCGCAGCGCATGATCGAGGGCTACCAGGGCCTGCGCTGTGACAACTTCACCTCCAGCTGGCGCGACGGCCGCCTCTTCAACGCCATCATCCACCAGCACAAGTACGTGGCCCCGGGGGACAGAGCCGGGGCTGTGGTCCAGGGCGCCTGGAACCGCTCCCCTGGGCGGCCTCGGACAAGCCAGGGCAGGGAGGGCCGCGGGAGGGGCGTCTCCTGCCTGCGGGGACGTGGGCCTGTGCCAGCCGCCCCGCCCACGCCCTTCCCGCCGCTGGGCGCCCTGGCTTGCTCCAGAGCGGGCTGCTGGATCCCACAGCCGTGGGCGCCCCAGTGGGGACAGCCTCCGGGGACCTCAGCCCCGACCTGGGGCCTGGCGGGCTGGGGGCTGCAGGTGGGGCTGGGGTCCCATGTTGTGGGGTGTGTGTGGGGGTGGAGCGTCCATCTGTGTGCTGACCTGTGCCTGGGCCTTGCCCGCCTGCCCCGCAGGCCCATGCTCGTGGACATGAACAAGGTGTACCGGCAGAGCAACCTGGAGAACCTGAACCACGCCTTCTCGGTGGCCGAGCGGGACCTGGGCGTGACGAGACTCCTGGACCCCGAGGGTGCGTGCCACGGCCCCCTCACTGCCCGCCCCTGCCCTCCTCTTCCCTGCACCTGCCTGGGGCCCCACTGACCTTCCGCTCCCACAGACGTGGACGTCCCTCATCCCGATGAGAAGTCTATCATCACGTACGTCTCGTCTCTGTACGACGCCATGCCCCGTGTACCTGACGTGCAGGACGGGGCCAAGGCCAATGTGAGTGGGGGCCACGGGCTGGGTGGGGGCGGCCTCTACTGGCCCATGACTGGCCCCCCAATGGCCCCTGACTGGTCCCCAATGGTCTGGGTTGACCCCTGATGGCCCTACCTGGCCCCCATGGCCCTGGTTGGCCCCTGAGGGCCCCTGATGTCCCCTGACTGGTCCGTGATGCCCTGGCTGGCCCCTGACGGCCCCTGACTGGTCCCCAATGGCCTGGGCTGGCCCCTGATGTCCCCTGACTGGTCCCTGAGGGTCCCTGATGCCCCGGCTGGCCCCTGACGGCCCCTGACTGGTCCCCAATGGCCTGGGCTGGCCCCTGATGTCCCCTGACTGGTCCCTGAGGGTCCCTGATGCTCCGGCTGGCCCCTGACTGGTCCCCAATGGCCTGGGCTGGCCCCTGACGGCTCCCCGCCCCTGCAGGAGCTGCAGCTGCGCTGGCATGAGTACCGGGAGCTGGTGCTGCTGCTGCTGCAGTGGATCCGGCACCACACCGCGGCCTTTGAGGAGCGCAGGTTCCCCTCCAGCTTCGAGGAGATTGAGGTGGGCTGCGCGTTCCTGCCTGGGCCCCCTGCCCGCCTGCCCTGGGGGCCGGGGCGTGGCCGCTGATGCCCCTGGTCCTCCCCCCCACCCCAGATCCTGTGGTGCCAGTTCTTGAAGTTCAAGGAGAAGGAGCTGCCAGCCAAGGAGGCAGACAAGAACCGGTCCAAGAGCATCTACCAGTCCCTGGAGGTGAGCAGGGCGCCCCCCCCCCCCCCCCGGCGGTGAGGCCCTGCAGGGGCCCAAGGCTGCGCTTCTGGGGTCAGGACTGAGCTGGGACCCTGCCCACAGGCGGCGGTGCAAGCGGGCCAGCTCAAGGTGCCCCCCGGCTACCACCCGCTGGACGTGGAGAAAGAGTGGGGCAAGCTGCACGTGGCCATTCTGGAGCGAGAGAAGCAGCTCCGCAGCGAGTTCGAGAGGTGGGTGGGGCGGGATGGGCGGGGCTGTGGAAGGGGAGGTGGGCGGGGCTGGGATAGGTGGGCGGGGCCGTGGAGCCTGCGGGCTGCGGGCGGGGCCCTGTGGTGGCAGGGAAGCCACCCGAGGGTGAGTCATGGCCTGGGGAGGAAATCCCCCTCCGGGCTGGGAAACCTGCACTCGGGCTGCAGGCCGGCTTGTGTCCGGAGGGGAGGCTGGAGCAGGAGCTGCCGGCAGATCCCCTCACGCCGGGTCCCCTGGGTGCCGGGCGCAGGCTGGAGTGTCTGCAGCGCATCGTGAGCAAACTGCAGATGGAGTCTGGGCTGTGCGAGGAGCAGCTGAACCAGGCCGACGCCCTGCTGCAGTCGGTGAGGGGGAGGGGACGGGCAGGGTGGGGCTGGCACGAGGCTGCAGGGCAGGGAGGAGCAGGAGCCTGAAGCCAGACCCTCCCTCCTGGTGTGCAGCCAGCGCGTGACTCGCTCTGGGCACCAGGCGGGACCCAGAAGAGGCCTCACCGAAGGGCTCGCTGCCCGGAGGGAAGGTGGGGCCGGGAGCCCTGGGTGAGGTCCCCCCAAGAAGACACGGGGGGCTGGGAGGAGAGGGGAGAGAAAAGGTCACCGGGACCCTCTTGCAGGACATCCGGCTGCTGGCCGCAGGCAAGTCGGCGCAGCGGGCGGGTGAGGTGGAGCGGGACCTGGACAAGGCGGACGGCATGATCCGCCTGCTCTTCAATGACGTGCAGACGCTCAAGGACGGGCGGCACCCGCAGGGCGAGCAGATGTACCGCAGGTGGGCGGGGCGCCACCCCTGCTTGTCCCACCCACCCGGCTGGCCCCGCCCACCTCCTCGCTGCTCATTTGTCATCTCGCCCCGCCCACTCGCCCACCACTCACCGGTTCCCACGGCCCCCAGGGTGTACCGCTTGCACGAGCGCCTGGTGGCCATCCGCACCGAGTACAACCTCCGGCTGAAGGCGGGCGTCGCAGTGCCCGTGACCCAGGTGACGCTGCAGCAGCGGCAGCGGCCCGAGCTGGAGGACTCCACGCTGCGCTACCTGCAGGAGCTGCTGGCCTGGGTGGAGGAGAACCAGCACCGGGTGGACGGGGGCGAGTGGGGTGTGGACCTGCCCAGCGTGGAGGCCCAGCTGGGCAGCCACCGCGGCCTGCATCAGTCCATCGAGGAGTTCCGGGCCAAGGTCGAGCGGGCGCGGACCGACGAGGTCAGTGGGCACCCATGGGGAGGGGGCGTCTGGGCCAGGCCGGGGTGCAGGGGCCCCAGGCCTCATCCAGCCTCTTCCCTGCAGGCCCAGCTCTCCCCGGCCATCCGAGGCGCCTACCGGGACTGCCTGGGCCGGCTGGAGCTGCAGTTCGCCAAGCTGCTGGTGAGTGGGCCAGGCAGCTGCGGGGTGGGCGGCGGCGGGGTGGGCGGCAGGGTGGGTGGCTGGGTAGCGGCTGGCTGACACCTGCCCGCCCACAGAACTCCTCCAAGGCCCGCCTGCGGTCCCTGGAGAGCTTGCATGGCTTTGTGGCGGCCGCCACCAAGGAGCTGATGTGGCTGAGCGAGAAGGAGGAGGAGGAGGTGGGCTTCGACTGGAGCGAGCGCAACGCCAACATGGCCGCCAAGAAAGAGAGCTACTCGGTGAGGCCGCCCTGCCCCACCCCTGCCCACCGCACGCGGCCCCCTCGGTGGGGATCCGGCTCCAGGTCCCACCAGACAGTAAGGGGGGGGTTGGGGGCAGGGGCGGCGCTCACCGGGCGACTGGCAGACACAGGCATGGCCCTGGCACCTCCCCTGAGACCCGCTGCGTCTACCAGGCCCTGATGCGCGAGTTGGAGCAGAGAGAGAAGAAGATCAAGGAGATCCAGACCACCGGGGACCGGCTGCTGCGGGAAGACCACCCTGCCCGGCCCACAGTGGAGGTGGGCCCCGGCCCGGGGTGGGGTGGGGTGCGGGGACCCCGGCCCGCGGCGGGGCTGACAGGGACCCTCCGGTGCCTCAGTCCTTCCAGGCGGCCCTGCAGACGCAGTGGAGCTGGATGCTTCAGTTGTGCTGCTGCATCGAGACCCACCTGAAGGAGAACACCGCCTACTTCCAGGTGAGCACCGCCCCCGCCCGCCCTCTCCGCTGCTTCTGCGGCTGTGCGGCCCCATCCTGTCTCCTCCCAGTGCGTGGCCCAGCCCCCCAGGGCAGCTCTGGGGGCCCAGCCTGACCCCTAACCCCCCACGGCCACCGCAGTTTTTCACAGACGTGCAGGAGGCGGAAGAGCAGCTGCGGAAACTGCAGGACACGATGCGCAGGAAGTACACCTGCGACCGCTCCATCACCGTCACGCGCCTGGAGGACCTGCTGCAGGACGCCCAGGTGAGCCGGCAGGGCCAGGGGTCACGGGGGGCTGGGGTGGGTGCCCCAAGTGGGAGGGGGTGTAGGGGGAGCTGAGGGGCTAGCGCTCCTCTGGGAGGCTGGAAGGCCCATTGGCTGGGGCCCTGGAGCTCAGGAATGGGGACCAGCGAAGGCCGGGGGTCCAGGCAGCCCCGTGGGCTGTCACGTGGGCCGTAGGAAGTACAGTCAGTCCAGGGTCAGCTCTCCGTCTGCAGCCCTGCACAGTCCCTGGTGGGTTTGGCCCCTTGGATGGGCTGACCAGGAGGAGGCAGGGTGTGGAGGTGGACAGATGTGGGAGGGGCCGGAGTGCAGCTGGGGCTCCGCCCCCTGGAGAAGGCAGTTCTGGGGCGAAAGGAGGGTGGAGAGCTCAGGTGCAGGACAAGCCTGGGCGGGGCTGTCCTGGCCCCGCCTCCCGGCCCCGCCTCCCGGCCCCGCCTCCTGTCCCAGCCACACCTGCTGCCCCTGGCCCCGCCTCCCACTCCCAGCCCCGCCTGCTGGGGCACTGGGCCTCTGAGTCCGGCCACTGAGCTGCCTGTCCCTGCAGGAGGAGAAGGAACAGCTGAGCGAGTACAGGGGGCACCTGTCGGGCCTGGCCAAGCGCGCCAAGGCAGTCGTGCAGCTGAAGCCCCGCGCCCCGGCCCACCCCGTGCGGGCCAGCGTGCCGCTGCTGGCCGTGTGCGACTACAAGCAGGTGGAGGTGAGGCCGCGGCCCCGGGCTGGCAGGGGCATGGGCGGGCGCGGCGGCTGCGGGTTGGTGGGGGCCACCCCGTGACCGCCCTCGTTGCCCCCAGGTGACTGTGCACAAGGGTGACCAGTGCCAGCTGGTGGGCCCCGCGCAGCCCTTCCACTGGAAGGTGGTCAGCAGCGGTGGCAGCGAGGCTGCCGTGCCGTCTGTGTGCTTCCTCGTGCCGCCGCCCAACCAGGAGGCTCAGGAGGCTGTGGCCAGGTGGGTGCCCGGCGGGGCCTAGGGTCAGGCAGTGGGCGGGGTATCACTGGGGGAGGTGAGCGGAGCCTAGAATCTGGCTGTGGGCGGGGGTGGCCGCGGGCGGAGGGTGCCTGACCACCTCTGACCTCATCGACCCACCAGGCTGGAGGCCCAGCATCAGGCGCTGGTCGTGCTGTGGCAGCAGCTGCACGTGGACATGAAGAGCCTGCTGGCGTGGCAGAACTTCAGCCGCGACCTGCAGCTCATCCGCTCCTGGTCCCTGGTCACGGTAGGGCTGCCTCCCATTGGGGCCCCGGGGCGCGGGGCGCTTCGCCGGGACCCAGCCCGCCTGCCGTGCTGAGTGCCGTGTGTGCCCACAGTTCCGCACGCTGAAGCCAGAGGAGCAGCGGCAGGCCCTGCGCGCCCTGGAGCTGCACTACCAGGCCTTCCTGCGCGACAGCCAGGACGCCAGCGGCTTCGGCCCCGAGGACCGGCTGCAGGCCGAGCGCGAGTACAGCTCCTGCAGCCGCCACTACCAGCAGCTGCTGCAGAGCCTGGAGCAGGGTAGGCGTGGGCGGGCTGGGGGGCTGGGCGTGGGGGCCGGTGCACGTGGGACACAGGCTGGGGGGCACCGGGCGTGCATGGTGGGAGGGCTTAGGGGCCCAGCATTTGGCAGCACGTGAACGGTCTGTGTCTCCAGGCGAGCAGGAGGAGTCCCGCTGTCAGCGCTGCATCTCGGAGCTCAAGGACATCCGGCTGCAGCTGGAGGCGTGCGAGACGCGCACCGTGCACCGCCTGCGGCTGCCGCTGGACAAGGAGCCCGCGCGGGAGTGCGCCCAGCGCATCGCGGAGCAGCAGGCAGGCGCCTGGCCCCGCCCCGTCCCCCAGCCCTGGCCCCGCCCCGTCCCCCAGCCCTGGCCCCGCCCTGCATCGGGCCCCGCCCCCAGTCCTGGCTAGGCCTCCCTGCTCAGCGCGCCCCCTCTCCCTTCAGAAAGCCCAGGCCGAAGTGGAGGGGCTGGGCAAGGGCGTTGCCCGGCTCTCTGCCGAGGCTGAGAAGGTCCTGGAGCTGCCCGAGCCATCGCCCGCAGCCCCGACCCTGCGCTCGGAGCTGGAGCTGACGCTGTGCAAGCTGGAGCAGGTCCGCAGCCTGTCTGCCATCTACCTGGAGAAGTGAGTGGCCGCCGGCAGGGCCTCGATGCAGAGGGCTCTGGGGGCGGGGCTGACGGCCCCGTGCTGGCAGACGGGCCCGGGGACGGGCATGGGGACGGGCACTGGAGGGGGCTCCCGGGAGCATCCGTGACACGGAGGGAGGGGGTATGAGAATGCGGGAGTGGAAGTAGCGGGGAGGACAGGGGCGCAGACAGCAGAGGGGTCCACTTGCAGGTCCTCCGGGAGGTCCTGCACTGTCCCGGCAAGTCCTCCCCGTCCCAGCTCCGACACCCCCAAGGCCCTGCCTGTGTCCCGTGTCGTCTCCGCCTCTTGCCCATGTCCACCCTCCCAGCCTGGGGGCCAGAAGGCTGAGCACTGTCCCCCCTGGGCCCCAGCGGCAGCTGGCCCCGGTGGGGGTGCTGCTGCTCCCCAGGACTCAGGGTGGAGCTGAAGTGTCCTTGTGTCCCCGAGGCTCATGGCCACCAGGTCAGGGCTGCTGGCTGCACCCGGAGCCCACCCGCAGCTCTGATCCCCGGTCTCCCCGCAGGCTGAAGACCATCAGCCTCGTGATCCGCGGCACGCAGGGGGCGGAGGACGTGCTCAGGGTGCACGAGGAGCAGCTCAAGGAGGCCCAGGCTGTGCCCGCCACCCTCCCGGAGCTGGAGGCCACCAAGGCCGCGCTGAAGGTGCCGCTGCCGGGCCGGGCCGCTGGGGGGCGGGGACGGGAGGAGTTGGAGCAGGCGGCACCGGGCCAGCGGCCGGGCCTGGGCTGAGCCGGCACCGCCTCTCCGGCCCCACAGAAGCTGCGGGCCCAGGCGGAGGCGCAGCAGCCGGTGTTCGACGCGCTGCGGGACGAGCTGCGGGGGGCGCAGGAGGTGGGCGAGCGGCTGCAGCAGCGGCACGGCGAGCGGGACGTGGAGGTGGAGCGCTGGCGGGAGCGGGTGGCCCAGCTGCTGGAGCGCTGGCAGGCGGTGCTGGCCCAGACGGACCTGCGGCAGCGGGAGCTGGAGCAGCTGGGCCGGCAGCTGCGTTACTACCGGGAGAGCGCGGACCCGCTGGGCGTGTGGCTGCAGGACGCCAAGAAGCGGCAGGAGCGGATCCAGGCGGTGCCGCTGGCCAACAGCCAGACGGTGCGGGAGCAGCTGCGGCAGGAGAAGGTGGGCGGGCGGGGCGGGGCCGGGCGGGGGCGGGGCCAGGCGGGCGGGGGCGGGGCCGGCCAGGCGTGCTGGGTGGGGCCTGGTGTGCTGGGCGGGGCCTGGGCTCCCTGGGTGGGGGCCTGGTGGGCCAGCCAGGCGTGCTGGGTGGGGCTTGGTGGGCGGGGGCGGGGCCTGGCATGCTGGGCAGGGCTTGGGCAGGGGCGGGGCCTGGGCTCGCTGGGTGGTGGGCCGGCCAGGCGTGCTGGTTGGGGCTTGGTGGGCGGGGGCGGGGCATGCTAGCTGAAGGGGGCGGGGCCTGATAGGCAGAGCCAAGCACGCTGGGCGTGGCCTGGGCTCGCTGGGCAGGTCCTGGGAGGGCGAGGCCTGCCTGTGGCCACTGACCGCTGCCCCTACTAGGCGCTGCTGGAGGAGATCGAGGGCCACGGGGAGAAGGTGGAGGAGTGCCAGAGGTTCGCGAAGCAGTACATCAACGCCATCAAGGTGAGGCCATGCGGTGGCATCCCCAAGCCCTGGCCGGGCTGCTGCTGGCGGGTTCGGTGCGGGGTGCGGGGTGGCTGACCGGCGTCTTCCCGCAGGACTACGAGCTCCAGCTGGTTACGTACAAGGCGCAGCTGGAGCCGGTGGCCTCTCCGGCCAAGAAGCCCAAGGTGCAGTCCGGGTCTGAGAGCGTCATCCAGGAGGTAAGGCCGGGAGCGGGGTGAGCAGTGCGGGGCTCACGGGCCATGGAGGGGCGGGGCTGACCCTGGCCACGCCCTATCAACTGTTTCCCCCCCCCCCAGTATGTGGATCTGCGCACGCGCTACAGCGAGCTGACCACGTTGACCAGCCAGTACGTCAAGTTCATCAGTGAGACGCTGCGGCGCATGGAGGAGGAGGAGGTACGGCCCTGGGGGTGGGGGCGGGGGGCAGGGGTGGAACCCACTCAGCACAGCTCTGCCCACTGGTCTGCTGCCCGCTGCCACCGGTGCCCATCCCCTGCAGCGGCACCCGCCCCACCGCGCCCGTGGGCACTGCTCTCCCGCGGTGGCTGATGCCTCATCCTTCTCAGTGCTGCACTCGCCCCCCGCTGACCGCGTTGCCCACGTGGCCACTGCTCTGGGAGAGCTGAGGGTGCTGATTCACGGGGGCTGGGGTGGGTGCTCACTGTCCTCTGTCCCTGCCTTCTGGGTGGCCTCGGTGTTGGGCACCCCTGCAGTCCCCTCTGGTTGGAGCCCTGGCTTGCGAGCCCCGACGGAGCGCGTTGGGATGTGCGCTGCTTCCCGAGCTGGGGCGCAGAGCCCGTGGTTGGGGACCAGGCCGGTGTGCACGCACGGTGCTCCGGCCGGGCTGTGCGGTGGGCATGGCCCGCGGGTGCGGCGAATCCTCCTGCTTTGCGCGCTCTTCCTGTCCGATCGTCTCGCCGCTTGTCTGTGGGAAGAAGGGAGCACGCCTGGGCCGCCTCCCCAGGCTGGTGAGCGCTGTGGGGCCAGGCTGCGGTCGCTGCCCCGAGCGCCCTGCGGGCGAACGCCGTTCCTCAGTCCCGCTGTGACCTTGACCCCCACCGTGCTTCGGGGGTGGACTGCGCTGGTGCCGCATCGTGTGCGCGCCGGGCGGCCGCTGCGGCCTCATCTCTGTTTCCGGTTCTCTTCCTCTCTCTGCTGTGGCCACAGAGGCTGGCCGAGCAGCAGCGGGCAGAGGAGCGGGAGCGCCTGGCCGAGGTGGAGGCCGCGCTGGAGAAGCAGCGGCAGCTGGCAGAGGCACACGCACAGGCGAAGGCACAGGCGGAGCGGGAGGCACAGGAGCTGCAGCGGCGCATGCAGGAGGAGGTGGTGCGGCGGGAAGAAGCGGCGGTGGACGCGCAGCAGCAGAAGCGCAGCGTGCAAGAGGAGCTGCAGCACCTGCGGCAGAGCTCTGAGGCCGAGATCCAGGCCAAGGCCCGGCAGGCCGAGGCGGCGGAGCGCAGCCGGCTGCGCATCGAAGAGGAGATCCGCGTGGTGCGCCTGCAGCTGGAGACCACCGAGCGCCAGCGCAGCGGCGCGGAGGGCGAGCTGCGGGCGCTGCGCGAGCGGGCGGAGGCCGCGGAGGCGCAGAAGCGGCAGGCGCAGGAGGAGGCGGAGCGGCTGCGCAGGCAGGTGCAGGACGAGACCCAACGCAAGCGGCAGGCGGAGGCCGAGCTGGCCGCGCGCGTGAAGGCCGAGGCCGAGGCCGCCCGGGAAAAGCAGCGCGCCCTGCAGGCGCTGGAGGAGCTGCGGCTCAAGGCCGAGGAGGCTGACCGGCGCCTGAAGCAGGCGGAGGTGGAGCGCACCCGCCAGGTGCAGGTGGCGCTGGAGACGGCGCAGCGCAGCGCCGCGGCGGAGCTGCAGAGCAAGCGCGCCTCGTTCGCGGAGAAGGCGGCGCAGCTGGAGCGCACGCTCCAGGAGGAACATGTGACGCTGACACAACTGCGCGAGGAGGCGGGTCGGCGCGCGCAGCAGCAGGCGGAGGCGGAGCGCGCCCGCGAGGAGGCCGAGCGGGAGCTGGAGCGCTGGCAGCTGAAGGCCAACGAGGCGCTGCGGCTGCGGCTGCAGGCGGAGGAGGTGGCGCAGCAGAAGAGCCTGGCGCAGGCAGAGGCGGAGAAGCAGAAGGAGGAGGCGGAGCGCGAGGCGCGGCGGCGCGGCAAGGCGGAGGAGCAGGCGGCGCGGCAGCGGGAGCTGGCCGAGCAGGAGCTGGAGCGGCAGCGGCAGCTGGCGGAGGGCACCGCGCAGCAGCGCCTGGCCGCCGAGCAGGAGCTCATCCGCCTGCGGGCCGAGACCGAGCAGGGCGAGCAGCAGCGGCAGCTGCTGGAGGAGGAGCTGGCGCGGCTGCAGCGCGAGGCCGCCGCGGCCACGCAGAAGCGCCAGGAGCTGGAGGCGGAGCTCGCCAAGGTGCGGGCCGAGATGGAGGTGCTGCTGGCCAGCAAGGCGCGGGCCGAGGAGGAGTCGCGCTGCACCAGCGAGAAGTCCAAGCAGCGGCTGGAGGCCGAGGCCGGCCGCTTCCGCGAGCTGGCCGAAGAGGCCGCCCGCCTGCGCGCCCTGGCCGAGGAGGCCAAGCGGCAGCGGCAGCTGGCCGAGGAGGACGCGGCCCGGCAGCGGGCCGAGGCGGAGCGCGTGCTGGCCGAGAAGCTGGCCGCCATCGGCGAGGCCACGCGGCTCAAGACGGAGGCGGAGATCGCGCTGAAGGAGAAGGAGGCCGAGAACGAGCGGCTGCGGCGGCTGGCGGAGGACGAGGCCTTCCAGCGGCGGCGGCTGGAGGAGCAGGCGGCCCAGCACAAGGCCGACATCGAGGAGCGGCTGGCGCAGCTGCGCAAGGCGTCGGAGGGCGAGCTGGAGCGGCAGAAGGGGCTGGTGGAGGACACGCTGCGGCAGCGGCGGCAGGTGGAGGAGGAGATCCTGGCCCTCAAGGCGAGCTTCGAGAAGGCGGCGGCGGGCAAGGCCGAGCTGGAGCTGGAGCTGGGGCGCATCCGCAGCAGCGCGGACGACACGCTGCGCAGCAAGGAGCAGGCGGAGGCGGAGGCGGCGCGGCAGCGGCAGCTGGCGGCGGAGGAGGCACAGCGGCGCCGGGAGGCCGAAGAGCGCGTGCAGAAGGGCCTGGTGGCCGAGGAGGAGGCCGCGCGGCAGCGCAAGGCGGCGCTGGAGGAGGTGGAGCGGCTCAAGGCCAAGGTGCAAGAGGCGCGGCGGCTGCGGGAGCGCGCGGAGCAGGAGTCGGCGCGGCAGCTGCAGCTGGCCCAGGACGCCGCCCAGAAGCGGCTGCAGGCGGAGGAGAAGGCGCACGCCTTCGCGGTGCAGCAGAAGGAGCGGGAGCTGCAGCAGACGCTGCAGCAGGAGCAGAGCGTGCTGGACCGGCTGCGCCGCGAGGCGGAGGCGGCTCAGCGGGCGGCCGAGGAGGCGGAGGAGGCGCGGGAGCGGGCCGAGCGCGAGGCGGCGCAGTCGCGGCGGCAGGTGGAGGAGGCGGAGCGGCTGAAGCAGGCGGCGGAGGAGCAGGCGCAGGCCCGGGCACAGGCGCAGGCCGCCGCGGAGAAGCTGCGCAAGGACGCGGAGCAGGAGGCGGCGCGGCGCGCGCAGGCGGAGCAGGCGGCCCTGCGGCAGAAGGCGGCGGCTGACGCGGAGATGGAGAAGCACAAGAAGTTCGCGGAGCAGACGCTGCGGCAGAAGGCACAGGTGGAGCAGGAGCTGACGGCGCTGCGGCTGAAGCTGGAGGAGACCGACCACCAGAAGGGCATCCTGGACGAGGAGCTGCAGCGGCTGAAGGCCGAGGTGACGGAGGCCGCCCGGCAGCGCGGGCAGGTGGAGGAGGAGCTCTTCTCGCTGCGCGTGCAGATGGAGGAGCTGGGCAAGCTCAAGGCGCGCATCGAGGCGGAGAACCGCGCGCTCGTCCTGCGCGACAAGGACAACACGCAGCGCTTCCTGGAGGAGGAGGCGGAGAAGATGAGGCAGGTGGCGGAGGAGGCGGCGCGGCTGAGCGTGGCGGCCCAGGAGGCGGCGCGCCTGCGGGAGCTCGCCGAGGAGGACCTGGCCCAGCAGCGGGCGCTGGCCGAGAAGATGCTGAAGGAGAAGATGCAGGCGGTGCAGGAGGCCACGCGGCTCAAGGCCGAGGCGCAGCTGCTGCAGCAGCAAAAGGACCTGGCGCAGGAGCAGGCGCGGCGGCTGCAGGAGGACAAGGAGCAGATGGCGCAGCAGCTGGCGCAGGAGACGCAGGGCTTCCAGCGCACGCTGGAGGCGGAGCGGCAGCGGCAGCTGGAGATGAGCGCCGAGGCCGAGCGCCTGAGGCTGCGCGTGGCCGAGATGAGCCGGGCCCAGGCGCGCGCCGAGGACGACGCCCAGCGCTTCCGGAAGCAGGCGGAGGAGATCGGCGACAAGCTGCACCGCACCGAGCTCGCCACGCAGGAGAAGGTGACGCTGGTGCAGGCGCTGGAGACCCAGCGGCAGCGGAGCGACCAAGACGCCGAGCGGCTGCGGGAGGCCATCGCCGAGCTGGAGCGCGAGAAGGAGAAGCTCAAGCAAGAGGCCCGGGCGCTGCAGCTCAAGTCGGAGGAGGTACCGGCGCTGCTGTGCATGCGCCGCCGCCCCCCCCCGCGCCCCCGTACCACGCATGCACCGCCGTCTCCCCCCACCACTGCGTATGCGCCGCCGTCTCCCATAACCCCGCATGTGCCTGTAAATCCCCTCCATCACACATGCGCTGGCGTCTGACCACCACTGCACGCGCGCCAGCGGGCAGCAGGGCGGGGCGTCGCCGGGGCCCTGCGTTCTTAACTTCGCCTTCCTCCCTCACCTCACAGATACAGTCGGTGCAGCAGGAGCAGCTGCTGCAGGAGACGCAGGCCCTGCAGCAGACCTTCCTGTCCGAGAAGGACAGCCTGCTGGAGCGCGAGCGCTTCATCGAGCAGGAGAAGGCCAAGCTGGAGCGGCTGTTCCAGGAGGAGGTGGCCAAGGCGCGGGAGCTGCGGACGGAGCAGCAGCGGCAGCAGCAGCAGATGGAGCAGGAGCGGCAGCAGCTGGCGGCCAGCATGGAGGAGGCCCGGCGGCGGCAGCGCGAGGCCGAGGAGGGCGTGCGGCGCAAGCAGGAGGAGCTGCAGCGCCTGGAGCAGCAGCGGCAGCAGCAGGAGCAGCTGCTGGCGGACGAGAACCAGCGGCTGCGGGAGCGCCTGCAGCGGCTGGAGGCGGAACACCAGGCCGCGCTGGCCCAGTCGGAGGAGGCAGCCGCCGCTGCCAGGGCCCTGCCCAACGGCCGGGAGGCGCCGGATGGGCCGGCGCCCGAGGCGGAGGCGGAGCCCGCCTTCGAGGGCCTGCGGCGGAAGGTGCCGGCCCGGCAGCTGCAGGAGGCGGGCGTGCTGAGCGCGGAGGAGGTGCAGCGCCTGGCGCAGGGCCGCACCACGGTGGCCGACCTGGCCGGGCGGGAGGACGTGCGGCGCTACCTGCAGGGCCACGGCAGCGTCGCGGGGCTGCTGCTGCAGCCGTCGGGCGAGAAGCTGAGCGTGTATGCCGCCCTGCAGAGGCAGCTGCTGAGCCCGGGCACGGCCCTCACGCTGCTGGAGGCCCAGGCGGCCACGGGCTTCATGCTGGACCCCGTGCGGAACCGGCGGCTGACGGTCCACGAGGCTGTGAAGGAGGGCGTGGTGGGGCCCGAGCTGCACCAGAAGCTGCTGTCGGCCGAGCGCGCCGTGACCGGCTACACGGACCCCTACACCGGGGAGCGCATCTCGCTGTTCCAGGCCATGAAGAAGGAGCTGATCGTCCGCGAGCACGGCGTGCGGCTGCTGGAGGCCCAGATCGCCACGGGCGGCGTCATCGACCCCGTGCACAGCCACCGCGTGCCCGTGCAGGTGGCCTACCAGCGCGGCTACTTCGACGAGGAGATGAGCCGCGTGCTGGCAGATCCCGGCGACGACACCAAGGGCTTCTTCGACCCCAACACACACGAGAACCTCACGTACCTGCAGCTGCTGGAGCGCTGCGTGCGGGACCCCGAGACCGGCCTGCGCCTCCTGCCTCTCACGGACCGGGCTGCCCGGGGCAGGGAGCTAGTCTACACGGACTCGGAGGCCCGGGACGTGTTCGAAAAGGCCACCGTGTCCCCGCCGTTCGGCAAGTTCCAGGGCCGGACGATGACCATCTGGGAGCTGATCAGCTCCGAGTACTTCACGGTGGAGCAGCGGCGGGACCTGCTGCGTCAGTTCCGCACGGGCAAGGTCACCGTGGAGAAGGTCATCAAGATCCTCATCACGGTGATCGAAGAACAGGAGCAGAAGGGCCGGCTGTGCTTCCAGGGCCTGCGCGCCCTGGTGCCCGCCTCCGAGCTGCTAGAGAGTGGGGTCATCGACCCCGACCTCTACGGCCAGCTGCAGCGGGGCGAGCGCTCAGTGCGCGAGGCCACGGAGGTGGACTCCGTGCGCCGGGCCCTGCGGGGCTCCGGCGTCATCGCCGGCGTGTGGCTGGAGGAGGCCGGGCAGAAGCTGAGCGTCTATGAGGCCCTGAAGAGGGACCTGCTGTCCCAGGACGTGGCCCTGGCCTTGCTGGAGGCCCAGGCCGGCACAGGGCACGTGGTCGACCCTGCCACCAGCGCCCGGCTCACGGTGGACGAGGCCGTGAAGGCCGGCCTGGTGGGGCCGGAGCTTCATGAGAAGCTGCTGTCGGCCGAGAAGGCCGTGACCGGCTACAGGGACCCCTACTCCGGTCAGAGCGTCTCGCTGTTCCAGGCCCTGAAGAAGGGGCTCATCCCCAAGGAGCAGGGTCTGCGGCTGCTGGATGCCCAGCTGTCCACGGGCGGCGTTGTGGACCCCGGCAAGAGCCACCGCGTGCCCCTGGACGTGGCCTGTGCCCGGGGCCACTTGGACAAGGAGACCAGCAAGGCGCTGCTGGCGCCCAAAGAGGACGCCAAGACCTACCGGGACCCCAGCACCCAGGAGCCGGTCACCTACGGCCAGCTCCAGCAGCGGTGCCGGCCCGACCCGCTGACCGGGCTCAGCCTGCTGCCGCTCTCGGAGGCAGCCGCCCGGGCCCGGCAGGAGGAGGTCTACTCTGAGCTGCAGGCCCGGGAGACCTTCCAGAAGGCTACGGTCGACGTGCCGGCAGGCGGCTTCCAGGGCCGGACGGTGACCGTCTGGGAGTTGATCAGCTCCGAGTACTTCACGGAGGAGCAGCGGCAGGAGCTGCTGCGTCAGTTCCGCACGGGCAAGGTCACCGTGGAGAAGGTCATCAAGATCCTCATCACGATCGTGGAGGAGGTGGAGACGGTGCGGCGGGAGAAGCTGTCCTTCAGCGGCCTGCGCGCCCCGGTGCCGGCCAGCGAGCTGGTGGCGGCCGGGGTCCTCAGCCAGGCCCAGTTCGAGCAGCTCAGGGACGGCAAGACCTCGGTCAAGGAGCTGTCGGAGGTGGACTCAGTGCGGACGCTGCTGCAAGGCCGCGGCTGCCTGGCGGGCGTCTACCTCGAGGATTCCAAGGAGAAGCTGAGCATCTACGAGGCCATGCGGCGTGGCCTGCTCCGGCCCAGCACGGCCACGCTCCTGCTGGAGGCCCAGGCGGCCACCGGCTTCCTGCTGGACCCCGTGCGGAACCAGCGCCTGTACGTCCACGAGGCCGTCAAGGCCGGCGTGGTGGGGCCCGAGCTGCACGAGAAGCTGCTGTCGGCCGAGAAGGCCGTGACCGGCTACACGGACCCCTACACCGGGGAGCGCATCTCGCTGTTCCAGGCCATGAAGAAAGGGCTGATCGTCCGCGAGCACGGCGTGCGGCTGCTGGAGGCCCAGATCGCCACGGGCGGCGTCATCGACCCCGTGCACAGCCACCGCGTGCCCGTGCAGGTGGCCTACCAGCGCGGCTACTTCGACGAGGAGATGAGCCGCGTGCTGGCGGATCCCGGCGACGACACCAAGGGCTTCTTCGACCCCAACACGCACGAGAACCTCACGTACCTGCAGCTGCTGGAGCGCTGCGTGGAAGACCCCGAGACCGGCCTGCGCCTCCTGCCGCTGAAGGGGCCGGAAAAGACAGAGGTGGTGGAGACCACGCAGCTGTACACGGAGGAAGAGACCCGCCGGGCCTTCGAGGAGACGCAGATCGAGATCCCGGGCCGTGGCGGTGACGGCGACAGCGGTGGCGGCTCCAGCATGTCCCTGTGGGAGGTGATGCAGTCGGACCTCATCCCCGAGGACCAGCGGACCCGCCTGATGGCCGACTTCCAGGCCGGCCGCGTGACCAAGGAGCGGATGATCATCATCATCGTCGAGATCATCGAGAAGACCGAGATCATCCGGCAGCAGAACGCGGCGTCCTACAACTACACGCGCCGCCGGCTGACGGCCGAGGACCTGCTGGACGCGCGCATCATCTCCCGTGAGACCTACGCGCTGCTGCAGGCGGGCTCCCTGAGCCTCCGGGAGGTGCTGGAGGCGGAGCCCGCCCGGCGCTACCTCTACGGCACCGGCTGCGTGGCCGGCGTCTACCTGCCGGGCCCCCAGCAGACGCTGACGCTCTACCAGGCCCTGAAGAAGGGGCTGCTGAGCGCCGAGGCGGCCCGCTTGCTGCTGGAGGCGCAGGCGGCCACAGGCTCCCTGCTGGACCCCGTGAAGGGCGAGCGGCTGACGGTGGACGAGGCCGTGCGCAAGGGCCTGGTGGGCCCGGAGCTGCACGACCGGCTGCTGTCGGCCGAGCGGGCCGTGACCGGCTACCGCGACCCCTACACGGGGCAGACCATCTCGCTGTTCCAGGCCATGAAGAAGGAGCTGATCCCGGCCGAGGAGGCCCTGCGGCTGCTAGACGCCCAGCTGGCCACGGGCGGGGTGGTGGACCCGCGTCTGGGCTGCCACCTGCCGCTGGAGGTGGCCTACCAGCGCGGCTACCTCAGCGTGAGCACCCACGACCAGCTGGCGGAGCCCAGCGAGGTGCGCGGCTACGCGGACCCGTCCACGGACGAGCGCCTGAGCTACACGCAGCTGCTGCGGCGCTGCCGCCGGGACGAGGGCAGCGGGCAGCTGCTCCTGCCCCTGGCGCCCGAGGCCCGCCGGCTGACCTTCCGCGGCCTCCGCAAGCAGATCACGGTGGACGAGCTGGTGCGCTCGCAGGTCCTGGACGAGGCCACGGCCCGGCAGCTGCAGGAGGGTCTGACCTCAGTGGAGGAGGTCACCAAGGACCTGCAGAAGTTCCTGGAGGGCACCAGCTGCATCGCCGGCGTGTCCGTCGACGCCACCAAGGAGCGGCTGTCCGTCTACCAGGCCATGAAGAAGGGCATCCTGCGGCCCGGCACGGCCTTCGAGCTGCTAGAGGCCCAGGCGGCCACGGGGTACGTCATCGACCCCATCAAGGGGCTGAAGCTGACCGTGGAGGAGGCCGTGCGCATGGGCATCGTGGGCCCCGAGTTCAAGGACAAGCTGCTGTCGGCCGAGCGCGCCGTGACCGGCTACAGGGACCCCTACTCGGGGAAGCTCATCTCGCTGTTCCAGGCCATGAAGAAGGGCCTCATCCTCAAAGACCACGGCATCCGGCTGCTGGAGGCCCAGATCGCCACGGGCGGCATCATCGACCCGGAGGAGAGCCACCGGCTGCCCGTGCACGTGGCCTACCAGCGCGGCCTCTTCGACGAGGAGATGAACGCCATCCTGCTGGACCCCAGCGACGACACCAAGGGCTTCTTCGACCCCAACACGGAGGAGAATCTCACGTACCTGCAGCTGATGGAGCGCTGCGTCACCGACCCCCAGACGGGGCTGCGCCTCCTGCCGCTGAAGGAGCGGAAGCGGGAGCGGAAGACGTCCTCCAAGTCGTCGGTGCGCAAGCGGCGCGTGGTCATCGTCGACCCCGAGACGGGCAAGGAGATGTCGGTGTACGAGGCCTACCGCAAGGGCCTCATCGACCACCAGACCTACCTGGAGCTGTCGGAACAGGAGTGCGAGTGGGAGGAGATCACCATCTCCTCCTCGGACGGCGTGGTCAAGTCCATGATCATCGACCGCCGCTCCGGCCGCCAGTACGACATCGACGAGGCCCTGGCCAAGAGCCTCATCGACCGCTCGGCGCTGGACCAGTACCGGGCCGGCACGCTGTCCATCACCGAGTTCGCCGACATGCTGTCCGGCAGCGCCGGCGGCTTCCGCTCTCGCTCCTCGTCCGTGGGCTCCTCCTCCTCCTACCCGATCAGCCCCGCCGGCTCCCGGGCCCAGCTGGCCGCCTGGGCCGACCCCACGGAGGAGACGGGCCCCGTGGCCGGCATCCTGGACACGGAGACGCTGGAGAAGGTGTCGATCACGGAGGCCATGCACCGGAACCTGGTGGACAACATCACGGGGCAGCGGCTGCTGGAGGCGCAGGCCTGCACGGGGGGCATCATCGACCCCCACACGGGCGAGCGCTTCCCCGTCACCGACGCCGTCAACAAGGGGCTGGTGGACCGGATCATGGTGGACCGCATCAACCTGGCCCAGAAGGCCTTCCTGGGCTTCGAGGACCCGCGCACCAAGACCAAGATGTCGGCCGCCCAGGCGCTGAAGAAGGGCTGGCTGTACTACGAGGCCGGCCAGCGCTTCCTGGAGGTGCAGTACCTGACGGGCGGCCTCATCGAGCCCGAGGCGCCGGGCCGCGTGCCCCTGGACGAGGCCCTGCAGCGCGGCACGGTGGACGCCCGCACCGCCCAGAAGCTGCGCGACGTGGGCGCCCACGCCAAGTACCTGACCTGCCCCAAGACCAAGCTCAAGATCTCCTACAAGGACGCGCTGGACCGCAGCATGGTGGAGGAGGGCACCGGGCTGCGGCTGCTCGAAGCCGCCGCGCAGTCCAGCAAGGGCTACTACAGCCCCTACAGCGTCAGCGGCTCCGGCTCCACCGCCGGCTCCCGCACCGGCTCCCGCACCGGCTCCCGCGCCGGCTCCCGCCGGGGCAGCTTCGACGCCACCGGCTCCGGCTTCTCCATGACCTTCTCCTCCTCCTCCTACTCCTCCTCGGGCTACGGCCGCCGCTACGCCTCGGGGTCCGCGTCCTCCCTGGGGGGCCCCGAGTCCACCGCGGCCTGAAGCCCACCTGCCACCCCCCTTGCCCTCCTGCTCTGCATGTGGCCAGGCTGTGCCCCTGCCTCTTTCTGTGTCTCTTAACATTTAAAGGTGTCTTCCTCCCAAGCGGTGCCTAAAGTTTAACCAAAAAAGAACAGACTGATGCGTCTGACACGGACGTGCTGTCCACGCGGCCCGTGTCCCGGGGGACAGGCCTGGTCCAGCCCCACTGACCACCTCGCCCCAGGCCCTTCCTCCTCTCTACCTGCCACTCACCACAGTCGGGTGCCTTGGAGGGTCCGGAGCCCAGGGGGGCCCCCAGCCCAGCCCTCCCGTCATCCCAGGGAGGGGTCTACCTGGTGGAAGCCCCACCCAACGACCAACCACCCATCCCCGCTGCCTGGGGCGGGGCCTGTCCCTCGCGTTGTTTTGGTTTGTTTTTTTCCCCCCATGTTTCTGGAACCGACCTATGAGCCCAGTGGGCCTTACTGGGGAGGGAAGGGTCCTGGGTCGGCCATGGCATGGCCCAGGAAGCCCCGGCCCCATGGGCCCCGGCTCGCTCCCTCCCAGCCCCCGGGCCTCTGGTTTCAGCCTTTCAGCCTCAGCTCCCTGGTAAGTGCCTTCTGAGTCCCCCTCGCACCCGGGCCTGGGGCACCACCTGCCTGTCTCCCCCAGGGAGCAGCGCCCGCCCTCGGGCGCAGGGACACCCCCACCCGCCCCGGCCTCTGCCCTCTTGACAGCTTTGCATGTTCCACTAACCCAGCAGGGGGCCGGTGGGGGCTCCCGGCTGCCTCCGTGAGGGCAGAACACTAACCTGACCATGGGCGGGCCTGCGGCTCCCGCCCCAATAAAAGCAATTCCACCCTCCCGCGGTCCTGCCTCACTGTTTTGTTTCCCGGGGTGAGGCGCGTATTGGGGTCCAGCTGGTGCTGCAGCCCCCCGGCTGGGAGCTTGGCCGCCATGTCTTGGCCGTGGGCAGGGGAGCCACATGGTTCAGGCCAGAGACACCCAGGCTGAGCAGCCCTGAGCGGAGGTCGCTCACGGATGTCCCTGCTGCAGGGACGGGAGGAGTGTGTCCCCAGTGGGCACCGGGGCCTGGCGGGCGGGCCCCTAATGCGTCCACTTCAAGGGGCCGTGACTCGGGATGACGCCCACATCCTGAGGGGCAGCACCCCATCCCTGCAGGGTGACCCCTGCCTCCTCACAGGGCTGCCCAATGCTCTGCCGGCCGGCGGCGTCTGTGAGGTCCTGGTCTTGTGTTGCAGGAACCCATGCCACAGATCGCGGCGGGCACCCGAGCTAGAGCCTAAGGCGGCTGATTCCCCCCTAAGCTGTGGGTCAGTGTCGCTTCGGGGGGTCCTTACTGCTGGGAGGCTGGTGGGCTGCAGGAAGGGGCTGTGCTGTCAGCCTGCGGCGGCCCCCCAGCCAAGTCCCCTGACCCACGGGTGGCTCAGTGCCCTGCACCCCTCCTCCCACACCCAGTCCTGGTCTTCTGACAACGGCCCAGCCAGGGGATCTCCCCTGGGAGGGTGGCCCTGGCCACCCTGCCGTCACCCCCGCCTCTGGGCCGCCCTCATGAGCTGTGGTGTCTGGGTATCAGTGTCGGCTCAAAGCTGGATCAGGTGTGTGCCTGTCCCCAGGGCTCGGCTGTGCAGATAAGCGGCTGCAGGTCCCTTCAGAGAAGGTCTCGGAGGCTCTGACCTCAGCTACTACCTTAGGAAACTAGAAAAAGAAGAGGAAAGGAAACTCTTAAGAATGAAAGTAAAGATCTGCCAGGAGTCAACGAAATGGAAAATAGAAAAACACTAAATCACTGCATTAAATTTAATAAAAAAAAAACACACTAAGGCGTGGTGGGGGGTGGGGGCAATCAGTGAAACTTGACAACTATTTTTTGAAACTAACAATCTCAAAAAAAAACTTAAGGATTCAAATCCCTGGTCAGGAGTGAGAGAAGTGGTATCGCCACAGATAATAAAAGAATAAAAAGGGGAATATTACAAATTGTGTCAGTAAGTTCAATCTAGAAGAAAGATAACAAATTTCTTGACCAAAAGTACTGGAGCTCACCCAAGAAAGATCGATAACCGGAATAGCCCCATATCTATGAAAGAAATTGAATTTGCTGCTTAAAATTCTTTCTACAAGACAAGGTTGGGCCCAGATGGGTTCACTGGGGAATTCTACCAAACGCATTAAAAAAAAACAAACAATTCTACACAAATTCTTCCAGAAAATTGAAGAGGAAGGAACTTCTTTAACACATTAAGCTCCCAGGCTGTTTTGTCTTGCTCACCGCTTGGCCCGTTATATCAGATTTCACCGAAATGCTGGCGACCAGAGATCTGTTTAGGTTGCGATAAGGCTGAATGTTTATATATAGAATATATTTACTGTGTGAATATTATTTACCGCAATTTGTACAACGTATTATTTTAGAAATACTTTATATTCAGTCAGTTGTCTGCGATTCTTGTTCCAGTGCAGAAAAAGGTTTTTCTTTACCCGTGAATGTGAAAATGCCCCCTAAACGGGGAGAAATAGCGAAGGAAAACAAAAAAGGAATAACCATTTTAAAATGGAAAGACAAGTGGGACATCTTATTTAAATTTGTTAATAGAATGTAATTTTTTAAATTTCATATCGTCAGTTAACATACAATACCGTGGCCTGCACGAAAAGTATACTGTCGGTCACTGGTGACAGACGCGGTCCGAACGGGAAGTTCAGGGTCAGTCACTGGTGACACATGGCCCTTAACGTGTTAACCGGATAAAGGGCATCTATGAAAACCTACAGCCGCATCACATTTAACGGTGAAAGACTAAATGCTTTCACCTGAGGATGGGGGAACAAGGCCCCATTGTACTAAAGATTCTAGCCGTGTCAATAAGGAAAAATAAAATAAAATGCATTCGTATTAGACAGGAAGAAGCAACACTTGTCTTTCTTCACCAAGGACATGATTGTCTATGTGGGAAACCTAATACAGTACATTCTACAAAAAAGCTAAAGGAGTTTAGCAAGATGGTGGGATCCAAGACCAAGAGACCAAAGTCGATTGTACTGCATTTCCACAACGAATAACCAGAAATTGGAATTTAAATGGTTATTTTAAAATAGCATAAAAAATAATAAATATTTAGGAAGGATTTTGACAAAAGATGTGTAAGAAGCCCTGAAAAGGACAAAACATGGCTGAGAGAAACACCTAAGTCAGTGAAGAGAGAGACCCTGTTTGTGGATCGGAAAACTCAATAGTGTTAAGATACTCTCCCCAAATCAAACTATGGCATCAGTGCAACCCAATCAAAATCCCAGCAGGTTGTTACTATTTTTACAAGTTGACAAGCTGATTCTAAAATTCACAGGGAAATGCAAAGGACCAAGAACAGCTACAAGAACCTTGAGAGAGAAAAGCAAATTTTGAGGACTTAAGACTCACTATCAACATAAAACAGCAATCAAGACAGAGCAGATTTGGTGTCAACATAGAAAGGTGAGCAGAGTCCAGAAATAGAACCATGCAGGTATTGTCCTTTGATTTTAAATAAAAGTACAAAGGTCAGAACAAAGCTTATCTTCACCAAATGATACCGGAACCATTAATTATCTACATGCAAAAAAATAAAAATTAAAAATGAACCTCACACCATAGAAAAGGGAACTCAAAATGAATCATGGTTGGAATCTTAAAACTATAAAATACCTAGAAGAAAACATATGCAAAAAATCTTGGGGAAACCGGGATGGCTCAGAGGGTTAAGCGCTCACTTTGCAGCCCTGGGGACCGAGGATCGAATCTCGGCCCCGGCCTGTGTGGACCCATATGCTGAACTGGGGAGTGCCCCCAGTTCAGTTCTCTCTGTCTCTATATCTCTCTCTCTCTGTCAAAAACAATTTAAAAAAAAAAGGATTAAAAAATATATATATATCTCTGTGCTTTTGGGGTGAGGCAAAGATTTCGTAGACATAATACCTAAAGGATGATCCGTAGAAGAAAATAATTGATAAATTTGACTTAATATTAAGAACTCATGCTCTTCAAGATACACTGTTAAGGGGAAGCCGGGAGGGCTCAGCAGGTTAAACGCTCCCTTTGTAGCCCCAGGGTCAGAGGATCGAATCCCGGCCCCGGCCTATGTGGACCCATATGCTGAGCTGGGGTGAGCTTCCCATGCGGGAGACCCCCAGTTCAGTTCCCACCTTGCGTGGCCCCCGCCCACCTGTGTGGAACGAAACCATGTTGAAAACTGATGACCTACAACTATGGAGGCTGCTCTGGGCCCTCCCCCTTCTCTCTGTCTCTCTCAAACAAAATAAATTTTAAAGAACGGGCAAAAGTTTGAGCAGACACCTTGTCGGTGGGGACACAGGTGGTGAACAGCATCGCCACTGGGGACACACACACTAGAAAGCCTACAGGTGGAAGGACCGGCTCCATCCCATGCTGGTAAAGGCACAGGCTGCTGGGCTTTTAGACAAAGCTGGTAAGAAGGAAAAGGGGTTGGAGCACTTTAGCAAAGACCTTGGCACCTGCCCCAGGCCCCAGCCCAGGTGTTTATCCAGCAGAACATGAGGCAGGTGTCCTCACAGGGCCAGCCTGTTTGGCAGCTTTTCTTGGAACAGCCGAGCGTTCCCCAGCCAGTGAGCCGGTGGGTAAACCCCGGCCGTACTCACGCAGCTCAGTGAAGGGGCAGAGGTACCAGCTGTGGACGCCCACACAGCGTGGATGAATCTCAACACAGATGAAAGAAAGAAGCCAACAACCCCACCAAGCACACACACACACAAGGACGACGGTTCGATCCCATGTATATCATATTCTGGAAAATGCGATCTGTGGCGACAGAAAGCAGACCCGTGGTTGGCAGAGGCTGTGGGGTGTTGGGAGGAGTCTGGGAGGAGAGAGGAGGACACCGCAGTGTGGGGATGGTTTCAGGGCATAGACATCAGTCAAAACTGACTTAGATGGGGAAGCCGGGAGGGCTCAGCGGGTTAAGTGCTCGCTTTGCAGCCCCAGGGACTGAGGATCGAGTCCCGGCTCCGGCCCGTGTGGACCCATATGCTGAGCTGGGGTGAGCTTCCCATGCGGGGGCCCCCAGTTCAGTTCCCACCCTGTGCGGCCCCCGCCCACCAGTGTGGAACAAAACCGTGTCGAAAACTGATGACGTGCAGCTATGGAGACGGCTCTGGGCCCTCCCCCTTCTCTCTGTCTCTCTCTGTCTCTGTGAAAAACAATAAAATCTTAAAAAAAAAAATCAAACCTGTGACCCTGCGTTTTCCCAACATGCACAAGGACACATGGCCAGTTTGCTGCATTCTTGGATAGAAGGTAAGGTTGGTGGTGAACCATGTGACCCAAGTGACTTCCAACAGGTGAGAGAGTCATACATGGAATAAGCAGGGGTTAAAATTTTAAAAACCGGGCAGGGGCGGGTGGCATTAAAATGTCAGACTTCAGTAACAGCTGCTTGAGAGAACACCTTTTAAAGATTTATTTTTATGGCTTTTTTTGACAGAAGTGGGAAAGCCCGAAGCAGTCTCCATTGTTAGCTTTCGATATAGTTTCTTTCCACAGGTGGGCGGGGGGCAGCACAGGGCAGAAGCCAAACTGGGGGCCTTTCACGTGGGAAGCTCACCCCAATTCAGCACATGGGTCCACACGGGCCGGGGCCGGGATTCGATCCTCAGACCCCAGGGCTGCAAAGTGAGCGCTTAGCCCGCTGAGCCCTCCCGGCTTCCCAATGAAGACGTCTTAATGCCCTTGTGTTTTCCAGGATGAGGCGGGAGATTCTGGTTTGAGTCTGGACTCGGTCCCGTGTTTGTGTTGAACGTGTGAAGAATAACCATTAAAGGAATGGAAACTCCGCGCGTCCGCCGGAGGCTGTCCTGACGGGAAACAGGGTAGCTGAGAAGCGTGTAACAAAGGGATCATTTGAACACGGGGGAGGTTGGCATCCCTGGGCCAGGCAAGTCCCCAAGACGTGCCCACGCTTGCAGCTGCCATGTGGGGCAGATCCGATCGGGAACTGCCGGTCCTGTTACGACGGCCGGACGGGTTTCTCGTTTCCATTTCCAAGGGTGTTCCGTCTGCCGTTGACTGGCCTGGTTCTACAACGTCCCCACCCTCCAGCGGGGAGGACCCGTGGGTGGTGTTAGGGGAACGGAGTGTGGGGATGGGGTGCTGGTTGTGAGTCCCCCCCGATACACACAGGGCAGCCACACCCTGGGGGACCCCAGCTCGAGGGACCCTAAGCTGAGTGGAGACCAAAAGCAGGAAGTGGGGAGAACCATTGTCCCACCCCGGTGAGCAGAGGGGACTTCTGATCTCGGGACACAGGACCCTTCATCCTGCGTCCTGCTCAACCCCGTGCTGTTGGCACCTGTCCCCCCAGGAGCTGAGCCGCTGTGACGAGAGCCCACGTGACGAGAGGGACCCCGGCGTGCCACGTCCGCCCTCCCTCACGTCCACGGCGGCTTCTCGGTCGTGCGTGTTTTAGTTGCGGCCTCCGGGCGACCAGCGGCGAGGGTGGCGAGGGGACCCCGCGGTTGTGGGGGTTCTCCAGCAGGTGGCAGCAACGCGTCGCGCCCGACACTGATCCGTATTTTCCCGGCTTTCCCAGGGAAGGAGGATGGTGGGGTGTTGGATCCACGAGTCCCCAGCTCCCCAGGAAGAACAGACCAGGCCGTAGGGACCTGCAGGTCGTCCGGCATCGCCGACGACCTGGGCTGCTCGTGGGCAGAGAGAGAGGCCAGAGGACGTCACGCGAGGGGACAGTCACACGGGACGGTGGCCCTCCTGCCTGCCCCCCTCAAGCGCAGATGTCTAGTCTCCGGAACGGCAGTCACAGGCAGCAAGTGTGGGGGACGTTGTTCCCCATGTTTTCTTCCAAACGGCCACGGCTCTCAAACTCTGGAGCCCCCTGACATTGTAGCACAGAATGCTCCCACAATTATGTCCTTCGGTTTTATTTTTTGTTTTTTTTTTAAATATTTATTTATTTATTTATTTATTTGACAGAGAGAGACAGAGAGAGAACTGAACTGGGGGAGCTCCCAGTTCAGCATATGGGTCCACACGGGCCGGGGCCGGGATTCGATCCTGGGTCCCCGGGGCTGCAAAGCGAGCACTTAACCCACTGAGCCCTCCCGGCTTCCCCTCGTTTGGTTTTATTTCAACCACTTTGGGCATCAAAACAAAACAAAAAGCCGCAGGTGGGTGAGGATGGGACAGAGCGTTCCTCGGCCGCGCGTGGTTTGCGCGTCAGGACTCACGTTGGGTGTTGAGGGGCTTTGGGGAGTTTGAAACACACTCCAGGCTTCGGAACACGGACGACGTGAACATGACGTAGGCGTCGCGCTGCTAGCGGGTGCTCGTATGCGGGCCGCTTCCTCTTGCCAAAAGTCGCCAAACCAACCCTCGAAAATGACAAAAACAAAAAAAGGACATCCTTAGGTCCAGAGAAACTGGGAGTTTGTTGTTCATTAACCTGAAGTCTAAGAAATACTTTGGGCGGAAACAAAAGGACAGGGGAAGCCGGGAGGGCTCAGTGGGCTAAGCGCTCACTTTGCAGCCCCGGGGACCAAGGATCGAATCCCGGCCCCGGCCCGTGTGGACCCACCTGCTGAACTGGGATGTTCTTCCCATGCAGGAGGCCCCCACTTCTGTTCTTGCACCCCAGTTCAGCCTCTGGCTCAAGGGGGGTGTACCTCCCATGCAGGGGACCCCCAGCCCGGTTCCCGCCCTGCGCAGCCCCCGCCCACCCGTGTGGAACGAAACCATGTAGAAAACAGATGACGTGCAACTATGGGGACGGCTCTGGGCCCTCCCCCTTCTCTCTGTCTCTGTCAAAAACAATACATCTTAAAACAAAACAACTGAAAGGACACTGAACATTCACCCACATGCACATGAAGAAATCAGCGTTGGCGCAGGTAAGTCCGTAGGGAAACGACAGCGTAGACGTGGCCTGTGTTTGCAGCTGCCTTTTCTCACCCCCGACGTGCAGGGCAGCGCCGCAAAACAGCATTTACAGTCGGTGCCGACGTTCACAGCCGGGTAAGTGTGTCATTTGTAACCATAACCGCATGGAGGAGGGTGCGTAGGAGCAGGTTCTCTGCACTTTTGAAGTGTAGTTGGTGATGATCCAAATTAGATGGTTATCACTTAAGATGATAAAGGCAATCCCCAGGGGCAATTCCTAAGAAAACTGCGGTTTCAAAAAGGAAAGGCCTGGAGCGATGGGGGGGACTCAGAGTGTTGGGCGCTCGCCTCACAACCGTAAGGTTCGGGGTTCGAATCCCGGCCCCCCGGCCTGTGCAGACCCATAGGCTGAGCTGCGGTGCAGCTGGTAGCCGGCGGGATGGCGGCGAGGGTTCTCACCTCCCACACGGAGGCCCCCAGTTAGGTTCCCGCCCTGCGTGGTCCCACGTCCACTTGTGTGGAATGAAACCACGTCCCAACTGATGACGTGCAGCTATGGAGACGGCTCTGGGCCCTCCCCCTCCTCTGTCTCTCTCTCAAACAATAAAATAAATCGTTAAAAAAAAAAGCAAAAGGGAAAGCCGGGACGGCTCAGCGGGTTGAGCGCTCGCTTTGAGGCCCCGAGGATCGAATCCCGGCTCCGGCCCAGGCAGGACCCACATGCTGAACTGGGGAGTTCTCACAGTTCGGTTCTCTAGCTGTCTCTGTCTCTGTCTCTGTCTCTATCTGTCAAAAGTAAAATAAAAATAAAATATGTGCTGAAGATAAAATTACTCTCTATAAATATAAAAAGATATCTAAAAAAAAAAAGCAAAAAGGGGAAGCCGGGAGGGCTCAGTGGGTTAAGTGCTCACATTGCAGCCCTGGGGACCGGGGATCAAATCTCGGCCCCGGCCCGTGCGGACCCATGTGCTGAGCTGGGAGCTCCCCCAGTTCAGTTCTCTGTCTGTCTGTCTCTCTCTCTCTCTCTCAAAAATAAAAAAAATAAATAAATAAAAATATATTAAATTAAAAAAAGCAAAAAAAGTTAAGCATAGCGCTACCACTCCTAGGTGCTAAAAAGTAATTTCAAGAGAATTGGAAACATATATGCATACGACACTCACACACATGTACAGTATAGGATTATTCATAAGACTAGTTAAAAAGTGGGGGCGAGGGGAAAAACCCAACCCAAACGCCTGAACCAATGAACGGATAAAAAACGTGGTCTGTCCACACGGTGGAGTATTACGCGCCCCTAAAAAAGGACAGAGTGCTGATACACGCTCCCACGTGGTGAGGCCAGAAGCCAGACCCCAGAACACACCCGTCTGACTCGGTTAATCTGAAATGTCCAGAGTGGGAGCGTCTACAGGGACAGAGAAAAGAGCGACGAGCGGTTTCCGGAGGTCGGGGAAGGAATCGCGGTCGACGCAGTTCCGTTAGGGACGACGGAAAGGCTGCAGAATTAGATGGTGGCGGCGGCTGCTCAACCTCGTGAATATACAGAGAACAGACAGAACCGTGTGCTGGCAAAGAGTGACCTTTATCCTCTGTGAACTGCGCTGAGAGCGAGAGGCGTGGATAAGAACGGGCTGGTTTGCACGCAGGGTGCAGGGAGCCGGCCCACAATTTTGGGGACTTGTGATGTTGGAAGAGACGGCCGCTTCCCCACCCTGAGCAGCCACACTTGGCGACACAGGAGCCCATTATTACGACGTCTCAGCCTGAAATAGAGGATTAAGTCAGGGGTGGCACACCCACGGCTAAATCCCTGCTGGGTTAAGCAGGCACCTGGCAAAGCCTTTAAGTAACAAAATGGCCCCAGGGGACCAGGCGGAAGGTCCTGAGTGGGTGAGGAGTGTTCTCCATTCAGTCAAGAAAAGAACCGAATTGGCAAAGAGCCGAGAAACGGATTTCCATCCCCCAAAGGATGATTCAGCGTGAATGTCGTTACGTATCAAGTCGTTTAACAGCTGAGACCAGGAGCGGGACAGGGTCCGAGTGGACCAGCAACCCCGAGGGTGCTCATCATCGGCGAGCGTGGCCAAGTCCGGCCGGCCCTTGAGGTTCTCAGGCGACACTTCCGATCCAGAACTTGCAGCATCCATAGGCGTTGGCCTGGCAGGGTGGGACTCTTCGGGTCACGAGAGGTTCCGGACGTGACCTCTCAGCTGTTTGTAGAGAGAGGTGGCCGAGGTGTTGGGTGAGCTTAGGACATCACGAGAAGAGACGCCTCCGTTACGCTGCGTAGCTGGTTCAGGGAGCTGGGGACATACGGCACCAGAAGGGACCCAGGAAGCACGCTCGTTGGGAGGTCAGCGGATAAGGACAACCGTGAGGTCGGTGGGAAAGAAGGCCTGAAATTTGCCCGGATGCATTCCGTGTTATTTAGAGGCCGAGGCCAGACCCCCGTGACGGGGAAGGAGGGTGTGGAGCTCGCTGTCCTGTGTTATGAACTGTGCAAGGGGAGGCCGGGAGGGCTCAGCGGGTTCAGCGCTCGCTGTGCAGCCCCGGGGACCGAGGATCGAATCCCGGCCTCGGCCCGTGTGGACCCACATGCTGAGCTGGGGTGAGCTTCCCACGCGGGAGCCCCCAGCCCAGCTCCCGCCCTGCACGGCCCCCGCCCACCTGCGTGGAACGAAACCATGTGGAAAACGGATGACGTGCAACTATGGAGACGGCTCTGGGCCCGCCCCCTTCTCTGTCTTTTTCTGTCAAAAACAATTAAAAAAAAACTCTTTAGCTTTCCTTTTGCTGAGTTTTGAAAGGCGCACGCTGTACTTTTGTTCCCGGCTGCCCTGAAGGCCCTGAGCCTTGTGCTCACGCGGGATCCTCCCGCCCGCATGGTCTTCAGCGGCGGCTTCGGGAGCTTTCCTTCCCCCTGTGGCCCCGCGGCATTTTCTCCTTCCTGCCGCCCCCGGATGCCCTGAATGTCCCCGTCTGAAAACCCGCGCCTCCCTCAGGGCGTTAGAACAAGATGCCTTTGTCCCGAGTCCAGGGAGGCCGCTGAGAAATCCGACACCCGCCTCCCCGCCCTGTGCCCCTGCCGGAGGCATCGCTCTCGTCGCCCAATGTTTGTAAAACCTTCCCCTCGTCTTTGAAACTGTTCAATGTCACCACCGCGTGTCCGGGGACATGGCTGCATGTCTGTCCGGAGTATGTTCCCTCAGCCCCTTCCGTCCCAGGTCTGTCCTTCCTCCCGTCCTGGGACATCCGGTCCCACGTTCTGGGCCTTGTTGGGGGAAGAGGTCTCTGGAGGGACACATCTTGGACCGTCAGGGTGGGCGGGACCCCCGGAATAGACAGAGCAGAGCCCGGAGGGACTCGGCCACAAGCCACAGAACGTCTGGGGCCACCCGGCGCTGGGACAGACGTCGGGGGCGGCCTCACTGACACCCCAACTCTGGGGCTGGGGTCGTGTGCAGGGAAATCCCCGGAACCCAGAGGAGCCCAAAGGGCCGGTGACTGGGGTCGCTCTGGCCAGGTGGTCCCTCGTGGGGTTATTCCATTTCCCACCTTGCTTGGCCTTCCCTGGCTTCAGGCTGGCACATTGATGTGATGGCCGGAGCCCCAGCAGCATTTTTCTGACCGTGAGCTTCGTCGCTGAGGCTAAGAAGGGCAGATCGTATACACAGACACAGCCGCCTGGGTCCAGGTGACTCTGAGGACCTCCCGTGCCCCCCTTTGGACTCGGGGGTTGTGCTGACGGCTTTGTACGTGAGCCCCCGCCCCAGACGCGGCTCGGGCATGCCAGGGGCCACTGATGAGTCAGCCCAACGGCCTCCACCAGCCCCACCCCTGCCTGGGACCCACCTTCGGGGTTGCTGCCCGCATCTTCCGGCGGTTTGCCCTTCGGCCCACGGGCTTCTGGCTCATACCCTCCATTTCCAGGGGGAGCCCCCAGCCACTTCCTCGGAAGGAGCCCATCCCCACCTTGGGGCCATGGGTGCTGCTGACGGCACCCCCACCTCCAGGGATGACCCGGGACTTGAACGAGGCCGCTTGACCTGTGGGGGGCGCCTTGGGCCCCACCGATGGGGGCCTCACACCACAGGGGAGGCCGGGACGACCCAACGGCCCCCTCTGAGTCCCGGGGTTGAGCCCCGCGGCCGTCCTGGTCCTCGTGGGCCCTGGGCAAGTCCACTTGCCTCTCCCCTGAGGATGCCGGGCCGGTAGATTCAGACCCACCCAGATGATCTCATCCCACCTGATTGCACCACCTGCAAAACATGCCGCTCCCAACAAGATCAGGTTCCCAGGGACCCGGCTCAGATTTCACCTCTTCTTCAGTGGGGGGCAGCACTCAGCCCGGAAACAGCGGCAACACCAGTGTGTTTTTTCTAGAACTTGTGGAAGGCCCGGGGGGGGGGGGGGGGGGGGGGTTCTTTTTTTCCTGCAGTGATGACATTGCCACACAAGCCGCCGGTGACGGAGCCAAACAGCAGAAAGTGGAGCCAACAGAACGAGAACAAGCACAGCAGGGCTGACCCGCCGGACAGAGCCGGTTCCCAAGGGCACCCCGACCCCCGGCTCCCCTCACGCGTGGGGGCCGGTCCCGAGTCCACCAGACGCCGCCTGTCAAACTCTTTTGTTTGTTTTAAAGATTTATTTTGTTTCTGACAGAGAGAAGGGGGAGGGCCCAGAGCCATCTCCATAGTTGCACATCATGTGTTTTCGACCTGGTTTCGTTCCACACAGGTGGGCGGGGGCCGTGCAGGGCGGGAACCGGGCTGGGGGCTCCCCCATGGGAAGCTCACCCCAGCTCAGCATGTGGGTCCTCACGGGCCGGGGCCGGGATTCGATCCTCGGTCCCCGGGGCTGCAAAGCGAGCGCTGAACCTGCTGAGCCCTCCCGGCTTCCCCCTCCCGTGAATGTCTGTCACTCCCGGCAGAGGCCGGCGTGTGGATGGACATCGGGAGGGCAGAGCTGCCTGTGGCCCTGGGGTGACAGGCAGCACACCCCCCACACCCCGTGACCCCCCGGGGCCTCCAGGCCTGTGGCTGCAGATTCTGGAAGCCGATCAAGCCCTGGGCGGCCCCAGGCCTCCTGCCCAAGACCTGTCCTTGGTTTGTGGGAGAGAAACACAGGCTTCTTTCTCTTCCCCCCACCTCAAGGGAGGGGGCGTGGCACATAGGGGGCGTGGCCAGCCAGTGACAGCGCACAGGCCACCGCCACGCCCACCTCTCAGCCGCCCTCCCCTCCCCCTCCTGTGCTGAAAGCCGGTGGGTGTCTGGTGATTGACAGCGGGCTAGAGTCCGCCCGGACCTGCCACGGGGCCCCGCCTCCACCCGGGAGCTGGGTGCGGGGCCCCGGGGTTTCGGGCTCCCCGGCCCCCCTGCACACCCCAGAACGCACACCGGCTAGATTCCCACGACCGGGGGCTCCGTGGGGCCCGTTTGGGCTGTTTCCACGGCCCGGTTCTGACGGCACTCTGTCCTGGGGTCACCTTCCCTCCGGCTCAGGCCCCCCAAGAGCTGAGCGGGGTGCAGGCCGGGCCTTCGCCCAGGTGGGGGCACCAGGTCATGTGGGCCTTGGACCCGGTGCCCAGGTGGCACCGGCGCCAAGTGCAGGGAAAGGAGACCGAGAAGGGAGGTCTGGGAGGGGGCACAGCTGTGCAAAGGCCCCGGGGCAGCCCCGCGCAGGCTCGTACAGGCGTCCCGGCCCGCGTGCCAGGACCCAGGCCACGAGCTGCCCCGTCCCCGCCCGGGCGGCGGGTCTGGGGAGCTCCCTGGGGCCTTTGGGGCGCCCTGGCAGGGCGGTCAGCACGAGGCGCCCCAAGGGGGCCCCCAGCAGGTGCTGCCTGGGCCTGGGTGGGGGGCTGAGAGCAGGGCGGGCCCCATCCACGCAGGGCGCCCGCCCCGGCCTGCCCGCCCTGCCCCACATTTTCCGATGGAGCGTTTCCAGGGCGACGGCAGCACAAACCCCAGGAAAGACAAGCCCGGGCAGGGGCTGGGGAGGGCGCCCCGGGCACCCTGCTGCCAGGCCAGCCCACGCCCCTTCCCCAGGCTTCCCCAAAAGGTGGGCGCCCCTCCCCAGGCGTGCGGGGGTCTCCTGGGGGCTGCGCAGCCATGCACAGGGGCCCTCAAGGGGCTTCGCTGCGGGACACGGCGTCCACTCCCCGTACAAGCTCATGTGAATGAATGAGTGAATGAACGAATGAATCCACACAGATACTGGCCTGGGGGGCTGGGAGAGGGGGCTCCCCTGGGGGACAGGGTGGGTTTCCTGGAACCCAGTCATCAGTCTGGGGTGTTGCAAGCCCTGGGGGTGGGGGTGTCAGGCCCTGCGGGGCAGGGGCGGGCCGCAGGGGGCCTGGGGGGCGGTGCAGGGGGCTGCGGGGCAGGGAGCTGCGGGGGGCCTGGGGGGCGGGGCAGGGGGCTGCGGGGCAGGGAGCTGCGGGGGGCCTGGGGGGCGGTGCAGGGGGCTGCGGGGCAGGGGCCGGGAGCGCGAGCCCCTCCTCCATCCTCGTGGCTGAGACCAGAGGTTTCCGAGGAAACAGGAGGCTGGGGAGCCGGCCAAGACCCGGCTGGACCAGCGGCCGGACCGGTTGGACTGTCTGCAGCCTGCAGGCAAAGGCGGGGTGGGGGTGGGGGGCTCCTGGCTCCTCCCCTGCCCCGCCCCCCAGGGCCCCCTCAGGGTCCCTGTCCCCCAGCTGCACAGTGACATCCCTGTGGAAACCTGGGGGAGGGGAGGCTCCAAGCCAGGGCCAGAACCAGGGCCCAGGAGAACCCTGGGGACCAGGGGATGCCCCCCCACCAGGGGACCCCGAGCCCTGGAGGTGATGAGGTGAGGAGGTGACTGACAGGCCCAGCAGCCTGGGGTGGGCTGGATGCAAGGGGTTGTCAGCAGGTTGGAGCTGCAGGGGTCCTGAGCCCCCTGTCCCCCGCAGTGTTTGTGGCTGATGGTGCAGGTGTCCCTGGTCCCCAAAGGCTCGGTGGCCACTGCCCAGCTGCTTCGGGGGCAGGAGGTTGGGGGTGTGGAGAGCAGGCTGGGTGGGGGTTCCTTGGGGCCCCAAGTTCTCTGAGGGGTGAGCTGTGAAAAGACAGCCCAGGGCACCCCCAGAAGGGGCTGGGGGGCTGGTCCAGCCACCAGCCCTGTCCTGACAGCTGCTCCTGTGCCTGTGGAGGGTGCTGGGGTGCATGGGGGCTGGGGTGTTGGGGTGCATGGGGGTAGGGTGCTGGG
>PVKE010011463.1:0-40297 GCA_004027555.1 Craseonycteris thonglongyai | reverse complement strand
GGAGGGTGCCGAGTGCGCAATTCTATTGGGTCCTGCAGGGTTCAAGCCTTGCGGTTGCACGCATTAGCTAAGAGCAACAGCCCTCATCCTTGAACATTCTGTTACTTTTTGATAAGACATCCTGTTGCTGAGCTGGCCCAGCTGCGTTGGTCAAGGACACCTTTTTTCTACTGCACCAGTCAATTTTCACTGTCCTACAGTTGGAGGTCTAGCGATTGGCCTGAAGGGATATCTAATTCCGGAGGAATTCTGTTGGAAAGAATAGAGCTCCCAAGGCCCATTTCTGGACTCAAAGGAGCTTCAGGGAGGGCCCACAAAAACAGAGTTTGCAGGCTGGAAGAGCTTAATACATGAGTACTCGACAGGAGCCACTCACTGAATCATTACGGGGACTTAGCCCATCCTCACCTCCTCTTCCCACCCATCTTTGCAAAAGCTAAACGTGGGAAGCGGTGAACGCGGTACCGAAGTTCCTAGGCGCGCCCTGCACAGGAGCTGGGTCACGCGGCGGGAGAACTACAACTCCCAGCACGCCTCGCGCCGCCCAGCCTCGCATTCCCAGAAGGCTGCGGGCGGGCCGCCCAGGAAGCAGGGCGTTCCCGACCTGCCCCGCGGCAGCCGCCAACCGCCGGATTTGAATCGCGGCACCGCTCGGCGGCGGCGGCGGCGGGATGGGGGCCCCGTCGTTACCTCCGGCCTGGCAGCTGTATCTCAAAGACCACCGCGTGTCTACATTCAAGAACTGGCCGTTCCTGGAGGGCTGCGCCTGCACCCCGGAACGGGTGAGACCGCGCGGCCCCCGGGGCCCCGGGCCCTGCTCGCCCAGGGCCTCGCCCCCGCCCTTGACGGCCCCTCGCACGGGGTCTCGTCCCCTCTGCGGGCTCCGCGAGCCGGGGCGACCCCGTCTGGGGGGCTTCCCGCCCCGCTGCGGGCCCTGGAGGCGCTGAGCCCGTCCCCCCCCCGTTTGCAGATGGCCGCGGCCGGCTTCGTCCACTGCCCCACGGAGAACGAGCCCGACCTGGCCCAGTGTTTCTTCTGCTTCAAGGAGCTGGAAGGCTGGGAACCAGACGACGACCCCATGTGAGCGCCCCAGGCCGGCCTCGCGGGGGGCTTTCCGGGTGCCCCCGGGCCCCGTCGCGGAAGCTTGTGTTTTGGGGCGCCCCTGGGGGTGCGGGGGGATTGTCTGAATTTCCTATAGACGTGGAGTGAAGGAGCCACGGGTTTCCAGCCTCCTTTGGTGCCCGAAGCAGCTGTTGTGGGTGAATGAGGGTCTGTGCTGGGCGCCTCTGCCATCCTTTCAAACCCAATGGGCCTGATGTTGACCCCATGCCATGCCCGCCAGGGGGCATGTGGAAGAGGGGCCCCTTCTGGTTGGTACTTGATGCCACTCAGGTGCCACAGGATGGAGGAGCAGATCCGGTTGTGACCCTCTGGGTGGTCCAGGTGCTTCGTCTCGCTTTAGGGTTTTCAAAGCTGAAGCTTTGTGGAGCTCTGTAAGTCACACACCACCCAAACCCGCCCTTTTAGAGGGGGTGCACTTCAGTGTTCGGGGTGTTGTCCTTTAAGGCACCCGTTTCTTTCCTTCTTCCTTCAGTTCTGTGTACCGGTACACACATACTCGGGTAGACGTATAGCTGTCTCCGTAGGGCAACGCCACATTCATTTCTCCCCCCGTCAGACTCGATCGTTTCCACCGCTTTCGTGTTTTTTTTTGCCCCGGAGACCCACCCGGGTCGTTTCTCTTCTTGGCCGGGAGAGGGTTGCTGTGTCTTCCTCATGTGTTGGCTCCTAGGACCCAGTATGACTGGATCGCATGGTGAGCGGGCCAGCCATCGCTGGGGGCGTGCCTGTTGTGTTCTGGGGAGCAGGTTTCTAGTCACCACTGGCCGTCCTTTGGGCCTCGTGTGGCTGTGGGTTCGGCCCGGTACTGTGGCGGTTCGGCGCTGTCTGTTCTGCAGGCTCAGTCCCGAGGCAGAGAGTGGTGGTGGGAGGCAGGGGCCTTGGGTGCGGAAGCCCGGCTTGCGTTGCCCTCGTTCCAAACCAGTAGGTTCCGTGATAATTCCAGTGAGAGGGAATGGCTTCCAACAGTTCCTTGAGGGTGTTAGAGGGGTGTGACGTGTGACACTTTTCCTACTAGCTGCTAAAGGACTCCAGGCAAAATGCGTCGGCACGAGGACAGGGGGGATGTCCACCCAGAGCAGGTGCAGGACACGCTGTGTGGGGAGGTGGCTGGGGTTCCATCTGCCTCGGACGTCCCGCTCTGCTCTTGAAGCTGAGCAGGGGGTGTCGGTGACACTGGGAGAGGGCAGGGGAGGGGCTGTTGGTAATGAGCGGCTGCTCCTTTCCCTCTCCTGACTCCCCTGTTGACACGCTCCTGTGCTGATTCTTCTAGAGAGGAACATAAAAAGCACTCGTCTGCCTGTGCTTTCCTTTCCGTCAAGAAGCAGTTTGAAGAACTAACCCTCGGCGAATTTTTGAAACTGGACAAAGAAAGAGCCAAGAACAGAATTGTATGTACTGTGGGGAGTAAGATTGCGTCTTTGGCAGTAAACTCCCCAGCGCCTCCCAAAGGCTGGGGCACCGCTTTCCTCCGTAAGCTCCTCTAAGCCCCTGGCACGAGTCTGTGAGACAGGAGCGTGGGCCCTGGACTGTGGTCTTGGGGCTGAGCAATCAGCACCGTGTCCCCCAGTAAAGGGGCGTTCAGTGTGCGCTGCCCTCTGGCGCTGGACACGGGGCCATTATCAGTGGGCTTTGTGCGTGCGTGGGGGGACCAGAAAGCTTGGGGACACAGTAGAGCATTATTGGGGAAGGGGCATTGCATGTATAGGACAGAAGAGGCGCCAGCCCAGCTAGACCGGGAAGGGACTTTGGCAGGTGAACTCTGACCCTTGGACAGGTGACTGGGCTATTGGGAGCTTGAACGTGAAGCCATGAGTCCCCAGAGAGGAGGCTGCCCCTGTGTGGGCTGCAGAGAAGACTCGTTCTTTATTGCTTAAGAACCAAAAGCCACCTCTCACCACGTCAGGGTGCCCACTGCTCACATTTTAAAATGTTCACATTTTAAAGAATATAATTTTTTTTTAAAGATTTTATTGATTTTTGACAGAGACAAACAGACAGAGAGAAGGGGGAGGGTCCAGAGCAGTCTCCATAGTTGACATTAGTTTTCCATATAGTTTCACTCTACAGGTGGGTGCAGGGCAGGAACTGGACCGGAGCCTCCCACATAGGCCCCGGCAAGAACTAAACTGGGGGCACACCCCAGCTCAGCATATGGGTCCCCATGGGCCAGGGCCGGGATTTGATCCTCGGTCCCCGGGGCTTCAAAGTGAGCGCTTAACCCGCTGAGCCATCCATCCTCCCCTAAAGAATATAATTTAAGCTCGTACTTTCCTTAATCGGTTTATAATATGTGTGTAGCAGGAAGCTGTGTTTTTTTAAGTTGGTGGCCCTCAACCCTGCGGTGTGCTGTCTTGGAGTTGTGCCGCCCACCAGTGCAGCTGTTGGTCACAGGCGGCTGTCAAAGTGAGCTCGAATTTAGAATTCCCTTCCTCAGTCTCACTGCCAGCACTTCGCCTGCTCGCTAGCTACATGGGGCCAGAGGCTGCCCCGTGGCACGGTGCAGATAATAGAGCATTTTCATCATTGCAGAGTCCTGTTGCACAGAGCTTTACAGTGCCAACCAGTTGTGAGGCTTGTGGCGACGAACTTGTCAAAAATACGAAGACAAGTCCCTGGAGTCTTGGTGTGAATGGATGGTGAGGGCTGGGTCAGAACCATAGCTGGGAGTGAGCATGACCAGAGGCCTGCCTGTGTCACATTGGGGTCCCCTGGGGCGGGCAGTCTAGGGCTCCCACCCCTGGAGGTGGGCTGGCATGCAAACCTCATCTGTGTTGGAGGGAAGAATAAGGTTGGAGCTGATACTTTAAGTCGGTTATGTGATTGTACCACATAGTTTATCAGGCCTGTTTTTAAGAACCAGAAGAAATCGTGTGTTGTGTACAAACACTGCAGACCAGGAATGGCTGCTGTGGTTTCCGTGGCATGTGAATTTCTGAGACCCCAGATTTAACTGGGAGGTGCTGCTGCCAGTGGGTTTCACAGGGTCAAGTTCAGGCAGCCCACCTGGCCCTGGTCGGGAGGGAGTGCGATCTGACCTGCGAGCCCGCGTGCCGTGACTCGCTTCTTGCTCCCGCATCTCTGCCTCCATTGTTTGAAAAAAAAATGTGAAATAAATGAGAACCAATTTGAAATAAATCAGTTCTGGTAATGAACTTAGTGCAGGACAAGGAGAGAAACTTTTGTATAAGATAGTTGATAAATACCTGCGATGGAAATGAAATGAAGCTCTAGCAAAGCTGGGTCGTGAGGCTAGATGGCAGGTTTGCTCAGGGAGTGCTATTACGTTTTCCAGCAGGGAGTGAGTGTCTTGTTTGTTTCAACCCCTTTATCAGAAAATGTAGGGGAGGCCGGGATGGCTCAGTGGGTTAAGCGCTCACTTTGCAGCGCCGGGGACCAAGGATCGAATCCCGGCCCCGGCCCGTGCGGAACCACATGCTGAACTGGGAGCTCCCCCAGTTCAGTTCTCTCTCTGTCTCTGTATCTCTCTCTCTGTATCTCTCTCTCTCTCTCTCTCTCTCTCTCTCTCTGTCAAAAATAAATAAATAAATATTAAAAAAAAAAAAGAAAATGTGTGAAATGAGGTAGGTGACCTTCATGTGGTGATGGTGGTTAGATTACAGCCTATGTACATAGGGGCTTCATTAATTTTAGGCTTTTGTTTTTTTTTAAAGATTTATTGTTTGAGAGAAGGTGAGAGAGAGAGGAGAGAAGCGGGGAGAGTCCAGAGCCATCTCCATAGTTGTACATCATTAGTTGTGACATAGTTTTTCTTATTAGAAAACAGATTTAACCCAATAAAATTCTGCTTATTTTTCATGTGACAGAGAAATCAAGGAGAATTAAAATTAGGGTAGGGAAGGAGGTCCCTGGATTTGCTCATGTGATTGTCATTGGTTCCCCTGGAGAGAGCCTGTAGCAGAACCACAGCTTGGACGCCAGGTCTGGGCAGCCGCTGGAGGGGAAGGTGTGAGCGTGTCAGGAGAAAGCCAGTGCTGTCGGCGCTCTTCCACGGGCTCGGCAGGGGTGGACTCGGCTCTTCCTGGAGGAGCTGAGGCTCAGGGAGGGGGCCATGGGGGGCAGGCCTCTACCCAAGGCTACTCTGGACCTTGTCCTTCCAGATCTTCCCCACGGGGGTGACCTGAGAGCCCTGTTTCAGTTTCATGGGTCTGTTCTTTATTTCCAGGCAAAAGAAACCAACAATAAGCAGAAGGAGTTTGAAGAATCTGCGAAGAAAGTGCGCAGCGCCATTGAGCAGCTGGCCTGCATGGACTGACGCCTCCGCCACACTTCCTGGTCCCAGACCACTGTGGCCAAGCACGGTCCCCGGTGTCCCCACCTTTTCTGTGGGGCCCCTTCACAGGGCCGTAGGAAAGGAGAACGTCAGCGTTTGGAAGTTAGAACACTGAAACTGTATTTTAGTTTTCTCTTGAAGGCGGTGCCAGGTGTGGCTTCTGTCTTCACAGCTGCTGTTGCTGAGTGCAGTGACTGACTTTTCTTTGGAGTTCTTGCTTTATTGATTCCTGGACGTGCCAGGCTGGGAGGTGAGAAGTCTGGTCATGTGGGCAGAGCCCTTCCACGGCGAAGTGTCTGGGCTTCCTGTTGACTAGCTGTCAAGCCTGAGATTTGATGTGAATGCAATCACAGGTCCATTGTTACTGGAAAAATGGAGAATTAAGGATGCTGGTTTAAATTTTATTTGCATATTCTAAATGTACAGTGCATTTCCTGTGTTCTCAACATTGTGCAGCACCTGACTTTGGCACCTGCAGGCCTTGCGACCAACCTTACCTGCCAAATCTCTGAATGTTCTGGGTGCATTAAGGGGGTTCCCCACCTGTCCCATCGTTTGTAACCTTCCAGGTCACAGGGAGGTCTAGTGCTGTGGGTGCTGGGCTGCCCGGGGACTGTGTGGGCTAGATCCCTTCCGGCGTTGGGGGCGGGGCAGAGGGCCTGGGGAAGGCTGATGTCTTGAGGAAAGCTGGCCTTGTGCTTTGAGGTCATTGAAGGTCCTTCAGCTGCAGTGGGCACCTGGCAAGGTTGCAACATTTCTCTGACACCAACCAGGGAAGGGTCCTTAATGCCAGACGGCATTTTCCAGGCCCACCTGCTGCTGTAGCCCTGTAGTTGGAAGAGTGCAGTCTGAGTGGATTCCTCTGGGGACGTCTGCTCAGACAAGCTGCCACCCGCGGGTGGGCGGGGCTGAAACCCCATCCCAAGGGAGGAGTTCCTGGTCTTACTAGTTCTGACATTCTGCAAACAGCTATTTCCCCTTAATGATGTGATTAGGCAGCTGATCATTCCCCTGTCTTTCTAATATGAATCTTCCTAAAGGAGGGCAATGGAATAAATTAATTGAAAAATTATATTGGAAAACCTCTTTGGGAAAAATGTGTTGAAATAGATAACTTGTTCACATTGTTTGCAGTCTTACAAGATCATAAATTCAGTGGTATTTGAGGTTCGGCCCTCACGTAAACTAAGCAGAGCTGGAGCAGTGCTAGTGGGCGAGGAGGTCTGGGCCCCTTCGAGCCCCTTCTCATGGGACGTGGCCTGTTGCATGTGAGCTGACGTGGCCTCACCCATGACAGGGCCCGTGAGACCTGAGCTGCTGTGGCTGGCTTTGTTACTGCACATGCACGAGTTTCACAGACTAGCACAAGCTAGAATAAGTGAGCACACAGCTGTTCTGAGTCACTGCGGAAACCAGTGTGCACTTCAGGTGGATTCGGAGAGAAGAGAAGGTAGCAGGAAATGCCATCGAGCAGAAACTCATCAATGCCATGGCTGCGTGATTAAGACGGCCCGGCTCAGCCGTAGGGCGCTCGCCAGCTGGGGCTCCCTCCCCGAGAATGGCAGTGGCCTGGAGCCTTTTCAAGTGGCTCAGCTCGACTGGGGAGTGCTGAGCTGCTGCCGTTGATCTTTGAACCCTGATGGGTCGTCCCCAGAGCTGCAGCAGTCTTCTCCACACCAGCACCCCCTTCTCCACACCAGAACCACCTTGTCCACGCCAGCACCCCCCTTCTCCACACCGGCACCCCCTTCTCCATGCCAGCACCTCCTTGTCCACACCGGCACCCCCCTTCTCCACACCGGCACCCCCTTCTTCACACCAGCACCCCCTTCTCCCCAGGCCGCTCACACAGGGCTAGGATCCAGGGTGAAGAGGGAAGTGGCGGGCGTTAGGCCGTGGGGCGGCCGGTTAAGTCCGATTGGAGCGCTCTGGAGGGCATCTTAGTGGTTTCTGAAAAATAGAAACCATTTCAATTCCAACACGGCTGAGGACCCTACTGGATTTTTTAAACTCAGCTTTCCACGGTGGCTCAGCCTGCTTGCTGACCCTTTCTGCCCACAGTGGAGCCCCAGCCCCACTCGTCTGTCATCAGGGCTCGTGCCACGTCTGAACCGGCTGTGAAGAGTCGCCTGAGGCTCATCTCAGAAACGACTTTCCTCCCCAAGCCCGGAGAACACTGCAGCCGCTTGTCAGGGGAGAAGAGCAGCCGGCCCCGCCTCGTCTAGGTCGCTTATTCTGATGCTGGCGGCCGCTCGTACTTTAATAGCCGCTCCTCACAAACCAGCTTTGGAGGGAAGCTGAGAAAAAGTGATCCTGTCCGCAGCTCCTTTGCCCGGCGCGTAAGGTCGCAGTTCTTGGCCTGGCCGGGCTGCGTGGGGCTGGCGGGGGGTCAGCATCTGCACCCACTTTGCGCACCTGACCTTCGCAGAGACCGCCCGGCAGCTCGGTGCCCAGCACGTGGGGCACTGGCCTGGGGCTCTTGCACCTTGGAGGCGCTCAGCGGCGCCCTCCTGCCCGCAGCAGCCGGAGTCCTGCGCCTGAGCCGGTGCCTGGGCACCCCCCACTCAGTGGTCATCTGAGCCCCGGGCAGGCCAGCGGGGGTAGGGGCTGGGGGTGGGGGTGGAGAGAAGCAGGTTCCCTCTGTAAAAGACGCCTGGTGCCAGGCACCGTGCCGGGGCCACGCGCTCATCCGCCCAACCCATCCATCCACCAGTCACCCTTCACGATACTGGTACTGTTCACCCATTTCACAGAAGGGAAGACTGAGGCCCAGACCACTCAGCAGCAGATGGCAGTGTCACTGGCTGGTAGGACGCCAACAGCCTCATTTCGGGTTCAGGGCCTTCCTGAGTCTGAGGTTTGTGCTGGGGAGGGGGGTGGCGTGGCCGCCTCTCTTGCCTCAGTCTCCCCTCATCGCTTCAAAGGTGACAGGAAGCTCCTGCGGGCACAGGGAACTGGCATAGCGTGGTCCCACCAGGGGACAGAGCGCGGGGGCATGGCAGGGGCTTCCCTTCCTGCCAGTGGTTTAGCATTCACCGTTCTATGTAGCGACCCCATGACTGTCCGCCCTTAAATAAACCAGCCTGTGCTGTATGTGGGTAGAAACCTTTTTTTCTGTCTTAAAAGTGTCCGGAATAATGAATGCCTATGGCCGGCGTGTCCGACCGACGGCCCAGGACGGCTTTGAAGGCGGCGCAACACACATTCGTAAACATTATGAGATTTTGAGACCTTTCTTCTCTCTCCTCTCTTCCCTTAGCTTATCAGCTATTGTTAGTGTGCGTTATGTGTGGCCCAAGACCGTCATCTTCTTCCAGCGTGGCCCCGGGGAGCCAAAAGGTTGCACACGCTGGCCTTTGGCTTACACACGGCGCGAGGGCAAAACTGCTTACCGCGCGTGTTACAGGCTCCTCACAGGCAGGGCCACCCGTCGGGGTCTGTGTCTATGGTCCTGAGATTCTCCTGCAGACAAGCTCTTGAGCCGGCGCGGTCCCTCCCGTCGAGCGCCCGGTGCTCGGTGCCCACTAGGGGGCAGCAGGGCGCCGAGCTCGGCGGAGTCCGAGCGGCCGGCCTGCGCGGCGGCTGCCCTCGCGTGGCCAGGCTGGGAACGGCTCCACCCCAGGTCCCAACCCCGGGCTGCAGGGTGCAGGGTGCTTTCCACGGGCCGGGCTCGGTGCCCTGAGCTACCCGGCCCTGCACATAAACGTGCAGGTGGCAGTCCCGCCCGAGGAGGATCTGGGAACCGCAGCGCTGGCGGGGACACATTGCTGAGATAGACAGGTGGGGGCAGTGTTGGTACAGAGTCCCACGGGCAGCCCGCCTGCCCGGGCCCGGCTGGGCCAGGCTGAGCCCTGGAGCCCAGAGGCTGGCTCCCAAGCGCCTTATGCCAGGAGGACCCAGCGCCCGCCTGAGACACCTTCCTGCCGCGTGCTGGAAAATCTCCGCAGTAACTACGCACGTGCAGGAGGTCCAACCTGGGGCCCGCTGGGTCTGTGCCCTGCGTCCCACCTGCCCAGCCTGGGGCACAAGCACACCAGCCAGTGGAATAAAGGGGCAGCCTAGGGTGCAGGAAGGTCAGGACCCCCCGGCCTCCTAGCCCCCAGAACAACGGGGAGATGCCGGGAGGGCACCCTGTGCCCACCAGAGATGTGGTTGGTGGTGGGCACAGACAGGGTCCGCTCCACCCTCAGCAGCTCCGTAGCCTTTCCCTGCAGTTCCAAGGAGGGGGAGAGATGGGGGCGGGGCTTCATCCACAAGGGGACCCAGAGGCACCACTCTGAGGGGGCCCCTGGAGGCTCTCACAGCCCTGAGCCCTGCTATCGGGATGAGGGTGCCCTGCCCGAGGCTGCGGTGGGTGGCCGGGCAGGACTGGAACACGTCTGCCACCTGCATGGTCTATGTTCTTAGTGACCAAGTGTCAGGGTCCAGAGGCCCCTCGCCCACCCTCTGTGCCCCACCCCCTCCCATGCACAGTGCCCCCACATTGAAGCTCTGTGGTTTGAACCCCCCTAACCTGTCTCACTTCCTTTCCCATCAGCCCTTGGCAGGTGGCGCCCTGCGGTTTCCCTGCTGACTTCCTCTCCCAGGACCCAAGGACAGGACCCTGCACGAGGGAAGACTGGGGGGCTGGGGGGCTGCGCGGGGGCTTCTGGTTCCTGCTTCAGAACCCGCTGTGGACCCCTCTGCCAGTGCCATGAAGCCCAGAGCCTTTGGCGTACCCCTCAAGACTGCTGGGATCCGGCCTCTGCCTCCCCCTCCAGGGACAGGGGTGCCCCTGCACGTTCCCTATCCAGCTCCCGAACCCCTTGCTCACGACGCTTCGGCGGTCTGGCCTGCGCTGTGAGCCAGCCTGTCCTTCCCTGCTGGGCAGCGAGGGGGCTTCCATTCAGCCTGTAGGAGGGCTCTTCTGCAGAGTCCCTGGCTCCCCTCAGCCCTGCTCCCCAGGCTCTGTGCACCCCCGGGGCTGTTTATGCACCAGGCTTCCTGCTGAGCAGCAAACGTCTTTGTCTTTGAGGTTCCAGGAAATGGTCTCATGGGCCTGGTACTCACCACCTGACCCCACAGGGTTCAAGTGACAGTGCTGTGGCTGGTCCCTGGCACCGCTGAGGGGTGCACGCCCCCCTGCCTGACTGCACGCCCTGGGTCACTAGAACCCTCTCCTGGGGAGCTGCAGCCTGGGGAGGACCCCCTTTTCCAGATCAGTTTGTCTTCGTGCGGGACACCAGCTCTCGATCTTAGTGCGAGGAGACCCGGGTTCAAGTCCCGCTTTGCCATGTACTCGATGTGGGACCTTGCGTGCCCTGCTCAGCATCTCAGAGCTCCATTCTGCAAGATTCGGTAACGCCCTTCTGATCGGGCGGGTGGGCGACACCCTTCCGTGCACACCGGTCCCCCGGTGAGGCTGTGAGCCTGCAGATTCCGGCTGAGCCGGCCCCCGCGTGCGACCGGAGACTCTGCATTTGTCCCAGGCCCTCAGGGGGTGGGTTCATGGGAATCTCCAGCCTGGCGCCACGTCTCCCGCCAGCACTGTGGACAGCGCTCCCGGGGTGGCCCGCGGAGATGACCCCCAGCCTGTGCACAGGGCTCACCGCAGGCGGTGGGGTCCTCGCCGTCGTCGCTGTCCCCTCCGACCACCTTGGCCGTGGCTAGCTCAGCCATGCCTCCCGGCAGCTCCAGGACACAGCACGGTAATACCGTCGCCCCCGGTTTACGGACGGGCACAGGGAGCTGAGGGCCCTGCTTGAGGTCACTTGGGGAGGACGTGGCCTGCCTGGTTGTCCCCAGAGCCACTGTATCATGTTGTCCCTGAAAAGTTGCCTCTTGTCAATTGACTTTCTTCGGTACAGATTCGCTGAGCACCTGCTGTGTGCCCAGCGTTGTCCAGGTGCCAAGCAGAGGGAGACACAGCCAGTCTGACCGGCCGGCTTCCCGGGCACAGCAGGAGGCAGAATGGAGGTCTTCCCGGAGCCTCCTCCTCCCTGTCCCCTGCCCCTGGGGGGCAGCGCAGGGCAGCAGCGGGGAGGGGAAGGGGCAGGCCCTCCTCCCAGTGCCAGCCCCACTTGCCAGCTCCCCTTCCTGGGGTGTGGACCACACGTGTCCCCCACAGGAGGACATCGGTCCCTGAGGACTACAGACCACCAGAAGGGGCCCTGACGGGAGCGGTCAGCAAAGGGGACACCCGGCTTTCATGAGATGCCCACCTGTGTCAGGGGAGCACCAGAACGGCCTTCACTCAGAGCTCAGGGTGGGGACGGAATGCAGCCCGAGAGACGGTCACGGGGAAGGGGGAGGAGCCGGCCAAGGCATCAGGGCAGGCTTCCTGGAGGAGGCGGTGAGCGGGCAGAGGGAACAGCACCGGCAAAGGCTCAGCGGAGGAGGCAGCTGGCATGTTTGGGGGGGAGGGGGACCCTGAAAGGACCGTCTGGGGGAGTGAGCAGAGTGGAGACCCCAGTGGGTCCAGCAGGTCCCGGCCAGGCTCCCAGCTCTCCTCCGCAGCCCTGAGCCGGCCGGGCCACCTGAAAGGGCGGAAATCACAAGCCCCCCGCAGGATCTGTGAGCCCCCAGCCCTGGCCCCAGGGCCCCTCTGGTTCTGACCTACAACCTTGTGGAATTCCAGGCCCTTAGAAAACAAGCCCCTTATCTCGGTCTGGCTCCAGCCTCTCTGCTGGGAAGTGGGGGCGGGAAGCAGAGGCCTCGGTGGGAAGGGAGGGGGTGGGGGCAGCCATGGGCGCTCTCAGGGGACAAGGAGAAAGGGACAGACAGCTGGGTCCCCGGCACCTCCCAGCCTCGGCAGAAGCCGTGTGCAGGCAGCTTCCTGCTGAGCGGGCCTGGGCCAGGCGGTTTAGGGCAATCCGAGAATGCCACCAAGGGCACAGGCTGCTCACCAAACCGGGCCTTTCTCCTCCCACAGCCAAGCTGTGTCCCCAGAGCTGGGGGCCAAAGGAGGTCCCTTCAGCCGGGTGGCTGCTTCTCAGCCCTACCGCGTCCCGAGCACTGGGCCACCCCTGAGGCGCGGCTCACCCGGCTGCTGAGGGAACCCGAAGTGCGGGGGAAGGGCCCTGAGGCGCAGATTCATGGCCTGGCCTCAGGGGCATTGTCTAGACCCGTGCATGTGCACGTGTGTGTGCACATGTGTGTGTGCACACATACACGTGTGTTGTGTATAAGTATGCATGTGGAAGAGTGTCAGCATGCCTGTGCATGCAGGTGTACACATATGTGCATAACTATTGCTTGCACGTGTGCACACGTGTGCCTGTGTGTGAGGGTTACTGTGGACATGTGTGTACGTGCGTGTTGCGTGCCCATGAGTATGGACGCGTGTGCATGCATACACATGTGTGTGTCCCTGAGATCTGAGCCATCCCTGTCGGGAAACGGGACCGTTCAGCTCCCGGGCGGGGCTGAGAAGTCAGAAACCCCTCGAGCAGCGCATTCAGCGAGGTCCCTCCTCACTGCCCAGGTCACTGCACGGACTCCTTCACTCCCCGTCCCCTCAAAGCACGAGTCCGGCCCCTGGCCGGCGCCCTCACCTCCGGAAGGTCATGGGCCCCCATGCCACCCCCTTGGCCAGGCCACCTGGGGCGCCCCCCCGTCTCTAAGGGTGCAGCCCCTTCACCCCACACTGCAGCCAGATTGCAGCCTGCCTGTTCCCCGAATGCGCTGACCTCTGTCTCACCCCCAGACCTTCACACCTGCGGTTTCTTCGGCCCGGAACCCCCAGCCATGGGCACGTATCCCAGGTTACCACCTTCTCTGTCTTCCGGCTCCGCCGAGACCCACTTTTTCCAGGAGGCCCCCCTGCACCCAGCCCAGCAGGGTGGCTCTCCTGCCGGGGTCCCGGCACCATCTCTCGTTCTCACTGCCCAGGTTGTGGGCAGGGGCTGGGATGCTCTCGGCCTTCTGCGTGTTCCGTGTGCCCAGCCCACAGGCCTTGCTAATTCCAGCTGACTTACCGACGAGGGGAAACACAGGGTCCCACACCCCCCAACCCCAGGCCCCCCAGCGCGTGGACTCGTGTGAGGCCAGGAGGGCTGACGGCGGGGGGCCCTGGGCCCCTGTACAGGAGGCTGGGAATGGGTGAGGAGCAGGAGTCGGTCCTGCCTCGGCTTCATGCGGGAAGGTCTGGGGGTCCCAAGACAGTCCCTTCCCTGGCCTGTTTGTGACATTGATTTGCGGCTCCCCAGAGCGGTAGGAGGACACTGGGCAGGCTGGCTGGGCCGGGTGGGGTGCAGGGAGGAGTGATAAATAAATCCCGGGGTGGCTGCCTGGCACCCCCCTCCCCCAGGTGCAAACGCTGGGGTGTGGGCACGCGCTCACACTCACGCGCACGCACGAGCCCGGCGCGGGTGCGTATTCCTGTAATACTGGGCCTCGGGCAGGAAGTGAGCGGCGGGCCGCCTGCTGCTGGGAACCCGGGCCGGCCCCGCTCAGATAAAGGGAGGCCGCAGATTGGAGCCCGCGATAGCGGCCTGGGTCCTGACAGACACGTGGGGGACACGTCCTTCCCCATCCAGCCCCTTGGCCCTGAGCCCGCAGGATCTATAGGGCGCTGGCCCGGTGGTGAGAACCATCTGCACCATCCTCTCGCCAGACTCGGCGCGGGTGGGGGGTGAGCGAGCGTGCTGGGTGGGCCCAGGAGCCCTGGTCGTGCGTGGCAGTGGGCATGCACTGGGTCCCTGCGGGGGCCGCCCCATGTCAAGGCCACGTGTGCTGTTGGGAGGGAAGGAAGGGGGGAGGGGGGAGGCTTCTCCCAGCCCCTGTGCCGGCCTCACTGATAAGCAAACGTGTGTGAGAAGGGTCACCTTCAGAGCCGTCTAGGGGGCTCCCATCAGGGTCCCATTGGGGTGGGAGACGGGGAGACAGTGGAGGTGGTGAGGGGCTGCTCCCCACTGCTCAGCAGGCAGGCTCTGCAGACAGCCCGTGGAGGCCTTGGGGTGAAGGCCGCTGGGAGACCCCGCGCTGTCTAGGCCAAGGGGGAGTCCCAGGCCTTCCGTCCACACTCCCTGAGCTCCTGGAACGTGAGGCCCAGAGGGCAGGGCTGGGCCGGGGTCCCAGAGCCTGGCCCCGGGGGTCTCAGGTACGCTCGGGTTTGTTTTCTTTAAGTTATGAGATAGCACACAACGCATACATGTAGTTTTACACAGAAATATCAAATGGACTCCCGTGCCGTTGCCGCTCAGATCGAGACATCGGACATTGGGGAAGCCGGGATGGCTCAACAGGTTGAGTGCTCGCCTTGCAGCTGCGAGGTCCGGGGATCGAGTCCCGGCCCTGGCCTGTGCAGCCCCATATGCTGAACTGGGGTGCGCCTCCCATGTGGAAGGCCCCCCGTTTGGTCCCCACCCTACGCAGCCCCACATCCACCTGTGTGGAATGAAACTGTGTCAAAACTGATGACGGACAACGGTGGAGACGGCTCTGGGCCCTCCCCCTTCTCTCTGTCTGTCTCTCTCAAACAATAAAATGCATCTTAAAAAAGAAAGAGGGGAGCCCAGGAGGGCTCAGCGGGTTAAGCACTCGCTTTGCAGCCCCAGGGACTGAGGATTAAACCAGTTCATTCTTTGCTGAGACTGTGTGACATTTTCCTCTTGTGCCCGGAGGCCACGGTTCCTGCCACCTGCCGGGGACCTGGGGCTTCCTGGCCGGGCGGCTGGGAGCACCACACACGTGTTTCCTGGAGCACCTATGTGCACGTGGAGGGCGCACGCCCCGGTGGAACGGCTGAGGCTGCGATTTTTATCTCCAGCGTGATTAGACAACGCCAGCTGCCTTCCCAGCAAGGTTGACATGATTTCCACTCCTGCTCTCTGTTGTCATTGGCCTGTCATTGTCCCCATCATTCGGAAGGACCGGATTTCATAACAGGGATAGCCACCGGGGGATGTGGGGTGGCGTCCTGTGACAATGTGCTGTTTCCCAAAGCTGATAAAGCCGCACACCCTCTTGCGCGGGCCATTCCAACTCCTCTTCGGCAAGGAGCTGAGATCGTTTCCCGACGATCTGCCCGAGTTACCTATACCCACTGCCCCTGGCTCCTTGCTCATGACATGTACCGCCGGAATCGTCCCCCGTTTCTGGGGTTGTCCTTTCATGTCTATGGAATTCTTTTTAAAGATTGATTTTATCATTTTTGACAGAGACAGAGACAGAGAGGAGGGGGAGGGCCCAGAGCCGTCTCCACAGTTGCACATCATTAGTTGTTGACATGGTTTCATTCCATACAGGTGGGCGGGGGCTGCACAGGGCAGGAACGGGGTTGGGGGCCTCCCCCATGGGGAACACACCCCCCTCGAGCCAGGGGCTGAACTGCGGGGGGCAAGAACCAAACTGGGGGCCTCCTGCCTGGGAAGCACACCCCAGTTCAGCACGTGGGCCACACGGGCCGGGGCCGGGATTCGATCCTTGGTCCCCGGGGCTGCAAAGTGAGCGCTTAACCCACTGAGCCATCCCAGCTTCCCCCGTCTACGGAGCTCTTGATGGATCACAGGCTCTGCCTTTGATGCGGTTAAATTGATCATGCCCTTTGCGATCAGCGTGGGAAGGACGCCTACCTCTCCCCTGGCCCTGGAGTCGGGTGGGCGTCAGGGCGCCGTCTTAGGCAGAAGCTCTGAGGTGGGGAAGTTCCTGGTCAGGAGTGGAAGGGAGGACGGGGCAAGTGCCACCAGGGCTTCAGGGTGGAATGAAAGGTGGCCTTGGACAGGCCTGAGAGCTTTGTGACCCTCGGAGTGCCGGGTGTAAGACACGTGCTGCCCGTTCCCTGGCACTGGCTCTGACCAGCTGAGGCCATGGGGGTGGGAGCCCCCTGCTGCCTCTCAGGGTCCCTCCATGCTGTGCAGGGCTGGGGGCTCAGTCTCTGGGGATTGGAGGTGCTGGGGTTCAGTGAAGAGGTTCCACGGGGAGTCCAGGTCTTCAGGGCTTCTCGGGGACCACAGCGGGCCCCTGGGAAATCCGTTGGGACAGTCGCCCCAGGGCTCTCTCTGCTCTGCTGGGAAGCAGCCAGCCTTCCAGGAATTGGCTGCAGGGCGGGGGCAGGGAGGAATGTGGAGGAGCCGGGCGAGCCCTGGGCCTGGTCCCCGCTTCAAGGGCCTCGCTGGGGGGTGGGGTTTGGCGTGTGGACGGGCACTGAGGGCAGCAGGCGTGGGCACTGGCCCAGGGGACCCCCTGGAGGCCCTGCCTCCAGGGCCATCCTCCCCACCCCCACCCTAGCTATAGCCAGGGCACAACCTGCAGCTTCCGCACCCCCTGCTCCCCCCCGGGGGGGCCCCAGGCTCTGCGCCCCAGCTGGGCTCCTGTCACTAGAGACAAGTGTTCAGGGTCGGGCATTATTTACTGCAGCGGCTTCCTCCTCCTTCCAGTAACTTGTCCTCCGACTCCAGGCGTCTTCGGATCCGGCAGCAGACACTAATCTGGCGAATCTGGCTGGTTTACGGTCACAGGCTGCCCGCTTCCTGTTACTGGGTCTGGGCCGGCCGCAGGGTCAGCTCCTGTTCCCGGGACCTCTGCCCTGACCCCTGGGCCCCCAGGCGGGGAGCACAGAGGGGTCAGACCCCGGGCACGGGCACAGGGGCTTGTCTGGGGGGGGGGGTCTCATTTCGGGTGCTCGGTGCTGAGAGCCCCAGGATGAAGGGGCAGCAGGCTTTGAGCCTGGGGTTTGGGGTCCAGAAAAGTGGGAGACCGGGGCTCCTTCTGCCCTTCCCCTCCAACGTGGCAGAGTACCCACCGTGGGCATCCTGTTCCGCCCACCCACCCCTGTGGCCCCCGAGGCCAGGGCTTGCGTAGGAAGGCAGGTCAGAGAGGTTCTCGGAAGCAGGCAGGGGCAGAATTCATGTGACTGGAAGGAGTGGGCTCCGGGGTCTGCTGCCCTAGAGACTTCCTGGCCTGTGTCCCAGGCCGGGTTCCCAGGCCTTGCCCACCTAGTCCAGTGACCCCAGAAGACTCCTAAGGTGACAAGAGTGGCTGCCCAGCCTCAGCAGGGTCTGAGTCTAGAACAGATGTCGGGGGCTTGCGGCAGAGGCGACCCGGTTCCGAACAGTGTTGTGATGACGTCTCTGTAGGCTGGACACCTGCGATGCGCCCTCCATCCGGCTTCCCGCTCCGTCATCTACCCAACACGGGAACCCGAAAGTATGTCTCGTAAGGAGCCCCAAACTTGTCCCTGTGGAGCTGTTTCTGTCCCCTTGTGCCACAGGCAAGCATAACGTCTCTCCGCCCGGCAGTCCCGCAGGGGACAGAAGATGGTCCTGGTTGGGGGGCACGCAGGGCACCCCAGCTGCTGACAGTATAGCTCCGGGCATAAGAAAGGTTGGAACTTAAGGCTGGGGACGGAGCGAAAGTAGGGGAGGTGTCAGAAACCCCGTCACCCAGGGGGGTCTCCCCCTGACTGCTGTCCCGAGCGGGTTACACAGAACCATCCATAGGGGTGGGGAGAATTTTATGCTTTGCACCTAACTGTCACCCTTTTCCAATGTCTGTCTTTTGTGCATATTTGATAACGCGGGATTAGAAGCAGGGACTTCTGCGCTCACATGGCATTATGAGCGCGGACCCTCCTTGTGAGAAAGTGCTTGTTCCCAACAGTCTGAAGGTCGCTGTCTCTTAGGTCGTATGGTTTCTTATCCTGTGCACCTGCCGGCTGAGCCCAGTGACCATGATGGCAGGAAGACGGAAGGTCCCACGTTCAAGGACCCGGAGGGCTGGCTGCCCCAACAAACCTTGAGCTGGCTTGATGCTGAGGGGTCATGGGGGTGTCTGAGGAGCAGGGGGTGTCGTGGGAACAGGCGGAGCTCTGGGTCTCTCTCTGGTGGGGGCTTGCTCCCATGGGAAGCAGAGACAAGACTGGGTTCGCCCGGCCCTGGGTGTGGAAGAGGCGGGCGCGGCTGGGCTCTCTGCTCGGAAGGAACACTCTTGGAACGAGGGACAGCTCGTAGGGCAGTGGCTGGCCGGGCACACCCCTGCGTCTCTCCAGCTTTGGGCCCTGGGGCAGGGCAGGGCGTGTGGTCATGTGTTCCTGGTCAGGTGGGCAGCTGACCCTACAAGGTGCCAGGGGTCCCGAGTGGAAGGCGTGTTCCCAGAGCCCGCAGGGGACATCTCACCCCGGCCCTCCCCGCGTCCTCTCCTGGCTTTCCTTGGACGGCCCATGCCCTCCACCCAGCCTGGGGTCCCTCACGGGGCTTCCAGCTACCGGAGGGCAAGACACGTGTCTTGGGTTCCCCGGATCCCTAGCCCAAGGCTGGGAACCTGAGGGGCGCTGAGGAGACCCAGTGGTACCCTGGTTCCGGGAGGCGTGACAAGCACCAGAAACGACGAGTACAAAACACATTTTCCCCAGAAGGAATAATGTAAACAAATGCAATGAGTTCACAAACCAAACATATACGAAGTGGGCACAGAAGCGAGGGAAGGCCCCCAAGGGGTCGTGCACAGGGCAGGAGTCCCTGCCACCTGACTCGGGCGGGACCCCTGGTGGTGAGGCCGGGGGTCAGCCCCCCCGCAGGGTCTAGTGTGTTTGCAGAGAACGTTTTCGCATCAAAATGTGTGCAGCGCCAAATTCCACGAGTTTCAGAGCAGTCGGGTACCACGGTGTGACTGCCGCCTAGATGCGGATGAGGTGACAGAGCGGGTGCTGGGAAATAGGCCCGGGGAGGGACAGGCCTTACGTGGGTGGGGGGTGGGGGCAGGCCCCCCGGGGACAGATCCAGCTGGTGGAGGGCGAGGGCTGCCTGTGGTCAGCGCCTTCATTCATTTATTCAGTAGGTGTTTATTGGACGCCCCCTGGGTCCCTAGACCCAGCTTGGCACTGGGGTTGGGGGGCCCTGCCCGGGGGGCTGGGCCTCTGGGGGTGCAAGCCGGCCACCCTCGTCATGGGACTGGTTTCCCCCATCCTATCCCTGGGCTCGCAGCCCCTCTGCCGCCTTGTCCCCACCTGCTCCGGGCCAAGAAGGGGGCGGGCCCCCGGCCCTGGGGGCGGGGCTTGCAGGAGGGGCGGGGCGAGTGGCGGGGGGAGGGGCGGGCCTCAGCAGCCAGCCCAGGCCCCACACAGGCGGCTGTTCCCGGAATGGGGGTTTTAAACTTTTTTTTTTTTCTGTTGGTGAATATGCATGCGTCCTTAATTATTTATATGCAGCACTTATCTCCCCCAAATGTTCTATCGGGATTCAGCAGATCCGAGAGCCAGATGGATGCCCGGGGCAGGGAGGAGGCTGGGGGGTGGGGGGAGCCGGGGCAAGTTGATTTTAGGTGTCCCCCCCCAAATCGACCCTGGGTGAGGGAGGAAGGACCCCAGCCCTGACTGGTTTAACTCAGGCCCTGACAAGCGTGGAGAAGCTGGGCATGGGGGTCTGCAGCCCACCACTCCTGGGGCCGGTTCCCTTAACCAGTCTGGGCTCCGGGCCGGAGGCCGGGTCTCCCCGGTGCGGTGGACGGTCGTCATGGAGGGCAGGGAGCCTCATCCCTCAACAGCAACCCAAGAGGCCTTAAGAAGGGTCCCAGCTACTTCCTAGTGGGGGCGTGGACTTGGAACCCCGCGCACAGTGGGGGTCTCCCTGCGGCTCACCCCCCACCCCCTGGACACACGAGTGGTCTTAACACAGCCCCTTTTACAGATGAGCAAATGGAGGTTCAAAGGAATCAGGCGCCTAAGGCGGGTGGTGGTTCCTGGAGCAAGGGGAGGGCAGTGAGCCGTCTCCCCCCTCCCGGGCCGCCCCCCAGCCCCCAGGGCCTCCCAGCGGCTGTGCCCTCTGTGCCCTCTCTTCCAAGCTGTTTGGGCAGCGCCTCTGCAGATTCCTGGAACCGCCTTCCGGGCACACACACTCTTCCCACTCGCCCACCCTGCACCCTCAGGACTTGCAGGGGGCGCCCGGGACCCTGAGTCTAGAGGCTCCCGGGGGCCCCTGACCCTGCCCACCTGCATGCCCAGTGCACCCTGGCCGAGCCTGGGTCCCACCAGCACCTGGGAGGCCCTTGTGGGGGCCTGGGGCTGCATTCTCGGCCCCCGCAAGGCGTAGCTCTGGGTGCCCATGAGAGGGGCTGGGGGGCACCGCACCCGGGGCGGGGCGGGGTGGACCCCAGCCTCCTGGAATTCCCTGTGGCGGTGGGATTTGGAGGTGCCTCCGGGCACCTCCAGGGCTTGGGGGCTGCATTCCCACCCATCTGGGGGCTTGCGGAGGCCGCGGTCCCTCGCCGGGTGGCGGGTGCTTATCTTCCCCAGGTGTGGGGAGGACCTCCCTGAACCTGCCGCTTTGACGGAATCCTCTGGATGGGGGGCCTGGTGGGGTGACCCCAGAGCACCCTGGAACCCTAGAGCTCCCGGGTGGTGCTGGGCCGGGAGGGGAGTCTCATTCTCCGCCTTCCCTGACTCTCGGCCCAGGCCCCCGAGTCCAGGCTCTGTCTCCTGAGGTAAAACTCTTTCGAGAAGGAGGCTCCCTGGAGTTCCAGGGAGGCTGTTTGGCCATCGGTTCATCGATTGGCAGCTCGGGCGTGGGGGGCACTGTGATGGGGAGGGGGCTGGCAGAGGCTGGGGCGTAGCCCTGGGGGGCTGTTGCTGGAGGGAGGCAGGGAAGACGGTAATTCCAGGTGGGGGAGGGTCCCCATGCCTCCCCCGTGCCAAGCGCCAGCTGGGCCCTTTGGGCCCCTGAAAGAATTGGTTCCCACCAGCCAACCTGTTCCCAGAGCCAGAAGTTGCCATGGTGACCCCCTCCCACCTTCGGCTGCAGCTTTTCCAGTAAAACCACTGCAGAAATCCATACTTCCCGACAGGCACGCCCCCGGCCCCCCACCCCCCACGCCTGGTCTGGGAGCCGCTGGGCGTTAACCCTCTGCTTGCTGGAAGATGCGGTTTGGGGGCATCAGGCGCGTGAGGAATGGGGGGTGGGGGGCCTGGACCAGAGAGGAGGGGGACAGGGGACCGGCCGCTGCCCTCTCCCTCCACTCCTGGGAGTTGGAAGGGAGAAGGGAAGGGGGCTCCCCACATCGTTGCTGGGGACCAGGCCCCAGCCTGGTGTAGCTTCAGGGCCCCCGCTGGGCTCCTGCTCTCCAAGGGGCAGGGCTGCAGTGTGTGTGTGGGGGTGTCACATGTGGGGGTGTCACATGTGCCCAGCCTGGACTGCAGCTCCGGGCACCATGAGTCCTTGCTTCCTCCCAGCGCAACCTCCTTCTGAGAGGCGGAACGCGCTCAGTTCAGGTCCAGCGGCCCCGCCGCCCAGACCCTCAGAGCCCGCCACCCCTCAGGGGAGGCTGAGGCCCAGACCCCAGCTTTTGTGTCCACAGGTCGGCTCTGAGGGGCTGTTGGACAGAAGGAAGTCACGGGCCACTCAGGGTCTCGGCTTCCTCCCCCGAGGAGTGGGGATCGTGACTTGGGCTGCTTGCAAGTGTGAGAAGATGGGCTCTGCTGGGCCCAAGGACAGGGCCTGCAGGGTCTCTGTCGGGGAGGGCCCCCCGGGCACCCCAGGGCTGCAGGGAGCCCCTGGGCTTGGCCCTGCTCAGCAGCCCGGGCCCCGCAGGCTGAGCCGGAGGCGTTCTGATTGCTCTCTCCGTAGCCCCGGATGAATAATTGAGAGGTCTTTGAAGAGAATTAATTAGCCCGTTTATTGACTGTAAATGCTTTGCTGCAGATGATGAAGGGAGGGCTGGGCTGTGTGCACGGGCGTCTGCCGGCCGACAGCTAGACATTTAATTTGCACCCAGCGCTCCCTCCGCGTGACCAGGGCGCAGCCCTCGTGCGGGACCCGCCCCTCCTGGGAGCCCCCACCTCCTGGGCCACCTCAGCCACAGCTCTGCTCCATGGCTTCCAAGAGACAAGGTGGGGACCCCCTCCCCGCAAGGAGGGGTAGCAAGGCCTGTCCCCCCCCCGCTATAGGGAACACTCCCCCCAGCATGCTCTGCTCCTTCTCTGGGGTCCGGCTCTGCACCTGGGGGGGCTCCCTGGGTCTCTCTTTGCGTTCCGCCCGGCCCCTGTGCAGCACTAGAGCGGGACAGGACAATAGAGGCAGATGGCTGCCCCCCAGGCTGGGTGGGGGCTCAGCCCCGCGGCGGGGGGACCCAGGAGGGCGGGGTCTGCAGCATAAGCAGGGCTGGCTACTGCGCGCTACTACTCACCCTGATTCCCGCAAACATTTCTGCAGCTCGTCCGCCAGCCAGGCCTGCCCCACGCGCCGTTAAGCTTCCCGACAGCCCGTGTGGACCCCGGGAAGGCAGGGCCGTGGGCTTGTCCCAGATGGGCTGGCAGAGCCGCTGTGCAGAACCTCACACAGATGAGGGCTTGCTGAATGAATGAATGAATGAATGAATGAATGGGATGAAACCGAGTGGCAAAGCTTGGCTCATACACCCTCTTGCTTCCGACTCAGAGCCGAGCTTTGCCGTGTCTGTCCACCCGGGGAATGGCATCAGGGCAGAGGTGGGGATCCTGAGCCCCCGTGCTGGGGGTCAGCCCCCACCTGTGTCTGCCGGGTACCTGTGAACATGATTGTGGGCACACGGGCAGGTTTGGGGAGACCTGCCTTAGAAACCCCAGCCCTGCAGCCGTGGGGAGAGGGGAGGAGACCACAGCAGGCAGGTGGAGAGGCTGTGTGGACTCTGGCATGTGGAGAAGGGGGGGGTCTGAGTGACTGGGGGTCCGGAAACGGAGGCGTGAAGGTGAACCCAGGGACCCTCAGACGGGGATGGCCGTCCACCAGCGAGGCAGTGGCTGGGGAGGCACAGTGAGGACAGCCCTCCAGGAACAAGGACGCGTCCTCCTTCCCCTCACACACCGGACAGCCCCTGCCGTCCTTCCACGGCTACCCCTGCTTGCTCTGTGCCCCGGGGAGGCTGCCTGTGGGGTCCTCTGCCTTCCGCTGGGTTTGCACAGGGGTGGCACCCGCAGGCGCTGGGGGAATGGAGGAATGGAATCCCCAGCCTGCAGCCCACTCCATCCATTCCGCTTTCTTTCCAGGGTGGCTGTCGGCACGGCCGTGTGCTTTTCTTGAGCATCTGCTATGTGCCGGGGACGCGAGTGCACCCTATGAGATGGGTGCACCTTCATGTCACACGCGACGACCTCAAGTTACCAGGTCAGTAAATGTCACAGCTGAGGCTTGACCCCACGTCTGGCAGACTCCGTGTTGCGGCGCCGCCTCTGGCTTGCCCTGCGGTAGGGTTGGCAGGGAAAGCACACGGCGTGGGGTGGGGGAGCCCTGTCTGAAGGCCTCTGCATCCCAGGTGGGGAGCACACGCAGAGCTGAGAGCCCAACCCCGCCTTCAGCCCCTCCCGGCGCTCCTATAGGTGGTGGGCATTGGTCCTCGTATCAGTCAGCGATCGCCACAATAGTCCACGTAACAAACAGTCCCACGATCTTGGTGGCAGTCAACAGTAAGCCCTTATTGGGGCGCTCATCTCTGTGGGTTTGTTGGGGTTCGCAGAACCGGGCTGGGACTGGCTGGGCTTGCCTCCGGGCTGTGGGTTGGGTCCAGGTTTGCATCACATGTTTCTCACCCTCCTGGACCAACAGGTACCTGTGTAAGTGCACATCGTGTCTACGCACAGCACATCGCCAACGCCCCACGGGTCAAAGCAAGTCACGTGGCGCCATGGCCTGAATGCTGTGTCCCCTCAAATTCACGTGGTGAAATCCTGACCCTCAAAGACGCTGGTAGAGCCTTTGGGAGGTGAGGGGGTCAGGAGCTCTTTAGTGCCCTCCCTTCCCCACGTGAGCACACAGTGAGTGAGCAGGGGCTGCTGTGACCCAGGAAGGGGGTTCTCACCAGAACCGGACCCTGCAGGCGCCTTGACCTTGAACTCCAGCCTCCATAACAGTAGAAGTAAGTTTCTGTTGTCTACAAGCCCCTCGGCTTTGTTATCGGTACCGGGACACCTAACACAGACGGCTCCGCCCAGGGTCAAGGGTAGGGGTGCACAATTCTGCTTGAAGGTGTGGAGACGCAGGATGCGTCACTCAACGGCTCCTTTCTCATTGTTATTTTCATTGTGACAATAGTTCTCAAAACACAAAAACCCAAAAGAGGCAGAAGGAAGGATATCCTGAATCCCCGTAGAACATCACCCAGGTTCCATAATTATGAATCTTCCCACATTTGTCTCACCTGTCTGTTGTTCTTGTTTTTTTAACTTTTTATTGTATTTTATTTTAGGATTTATTTATTGTTTTTGACAGAGAGAGAGAGAGAGAGAGAGATACAGAGACAGAGAGAAGGGGGAGGGCCCAGAACAGTCTCCATAGTTGCACATCATTGGTTTTTTCCACATAGTTTCATTCCACAGGTGGGAGTGAGGCTGCACAGGGCAGGGACTGGCCCGGGGTCTCGCCTTGGTGAGAACTGAACTGGGGGCGCTCCCCAGCTCAGCATATGGGTCCACACGGGCCGGGGCCGGGATTCGATCCTCGGTCCCCGGGGCTGCAAAGTGAGCGCCTAACCCACTGAGCCCTCCCGGCTTCCCCTTTAACTTTTTAAAAGTTGAGGTAAAATACACATGACATAAAATTAACCATTTTTAAGTGTGCAGCTTCGAGGTATCAGGTACGTTCAGTTTACCACCCCCACCACCCATCCCCAGAACGTTTTCACTTCTCAGTGTAAACTCAGCCCCCACCAAACGCTCACCCCATCCCCTCCCCCTCCCCCACGCGTCTACTTTCTGTCTCTATGAATTGACTGCTCTAGAGGTCCCGTCTGAGAGAAGCCAGACAGTATCGTCTGCGAGTGGCTTATTCCACTTAGCGTGATGTTCTCAAGGTCCATCGTGTGTGGCCTGTGTCAGGATGCCTTTCCTTTTTAGGGCTGAATAGTATTCCATCGTGTATTTTTCGTCGTCTGTCAGTGGACTTGGGTTGCTTCTGCATCTTGACTATTGTGAATAATACGGCTGCGAACATGGGCGTACAGACATCTGCCGAGGCCGCTTTCAGTTCTTTGGGGTCTGTACCCAGCAGTGGATTGCTGGGCCCGATGGTAATTCTGCCGTTCACTTTTTCAGGAATCGCCACAGTCCCGCGGCTGCACCATTTTACGTTCCCGCCAGCAGCACACCGAGGCTCCGGTTTCTCCCCAATCCCACCGACAGCTGTTACTGTCTGTCTTACTGTGTATCTATAGTAGCCATCTTCCTGGGGCGCAGTGGCACCTCATACTGGTTTCGATTTGCATTTCACGCTCCTTGGGCCCGACGGTGCTTTGAGGTGGGTTTCTGGTTCCTGTAACTGGTACTCAGGAGGGAGGGTTTAGCAGCTGTTGCCGGAGACCTGCAGGAGCAGTTGTGGCTTGTGGAGACGTTTACTGCTCATGACGGCCCAGGTGGGCGCTCCCCCCGGGGGAGGTGTTCCTCCCTTCAGGGACCCGGGTGGGTGGTGGCTCTGACAGCTCAACATGAAGCATCTGAGGTGGCTTTTGTTGCTGCCACCTCACCCCTGAGGAGGTGGCGGGAGCTGGGGCTCAGGTGGGTGGTCACCGTGGGGCCACGCCTGCGGCAGGAGGGGCTGGGGGCGACTCTGGCGGGAGGGAGGAGAGGCATGGACTTTGGATCAGGTCCCAGTGCTGAGAAGCTCCGCCCCTCTGTCCCCCCTACTCCTTGCCCCGCCCCCATGGCAAGGTCAGGGCTGCTACTGGGATGGGAGTGGGCGCCTGGTGAGAGGATCCTGCAGTCACGTGCCTGGAGGGGTCCCCATGGCACCCCCAGTTAGTGGTGGCCCCCCTAGAAATGAGTCCACACCTTAAACCCTAGGATAAGGTGACCGGATTTTAACATGGGTAAAGCGGGACACCATTGACCCGGGGAGAGGGGGTTCTTGATTAAAAATTGGGTCTATCTCCCGCCGTTCCCTAGCTTGTCGTGCCTTCTTTCCAAACATCGGGACTTTTTTAAAATGCCGCGGGACGCGGGACAAATTGTTAAACATCAGGACTGTCCCACCAAAAGCGGGACGTCTGGTCACCCTACCTAGGCCCCTTAGTGAGGCCTTTTCTGTGGAAACAGCGTCATAGCTGACGTGCTCAGAGCCCGCGACACGCCAGGCGCCGTCCCAGCTAAAGCTCCCAGCAGCCCGTGGGGCGGGGCCGCTTCTGAAGCCCACGGTAGAGTGAGGACATGAGGTCGGGATGCACAAGGACTTGAGCTGTGGCCTCTGCGGCCCCGGACCTGGGCCCCGGCCAGCGTGGGGTGGGCGTTACCGGTCACTGCCAGGACGGCCTGCCCGCTCCCTTGGCCCAGGACTTGGAGAGCTGGTGGGGGAGGGGGACCCCAAGACCTGGACAGTGCTGGGGTGCAGGGGAGACTGCTGGGAGGAGCGGCACTGAGACTCTTCCCCGGATGAGGCGATTGGAGGCTGGTGGTCTCTGGAAGGGGAGCCCGATGCCCCAAAGATGCTTCTCGAATGGCCCCCTCATCACCAAAGCTGACTGTGGGCTCAGCTAGAGTTCAGGTGAAACCCTGCCCCCCGGCCTGGCCCGGCAGCCTTGGGGAGGTCATTGAGCCTGCCTTGTGGGATGGATCTGCTGTGCATCTCATGGCCGCAGGTGACGTGGAGCAGAGCCTCCCCGAGGGGTGGGGTGTGCAGAGGGAGGCAGTGGGGGGGTCCTTGCTGCTCCCCACATGGCCCATGAGCCTGGGCTTTCATACTCTGTTTCCTGTAAACCAGGGCCTGGTGCTGGAGGAGGCCCCTCTGCAGAGGGAGGGCAGAGCCAGCGGAGCTGGATGCCCACCCTGCCCACCCCCCGGGGACCACGGGAGGCAGGGGCCAGTCGGTGGCTGCGTGGGCACAGCTGGGCCTGTGGGCGGGGCGGAGGGGCCTCTGGGGAAGGGACTTACCAGCAGGCTGCTGGGCTGAGACCCCAGGAGGCCCTCCTGGGTTCCGGGAACCACAGACAGACGTGAGGCGGGGTGTAGCTCCTGCAGGGCCTGGGCCCAGCCCTGCCCCTGGGGCCGCGCCCACCTGCTGCCCCATCCCCACCCCCACTGCCCGGTAGCAGCCTATTCCTGGGGCTCAGTCACGCCGGGCCGTTCTGAGTGACAGCTGGTGAGGGCTCTGTCCTGCGTGGTGCAGTCTACTAAAGGGTCAGGGGTACCCAATGCGCCCCCTCTCCAACCGGGCCACCAGCCCAGACACCTGCCCAGCCAGGCCTGCGGTGAACACCTGCCGCCCCTCTTGGGTAGGGTGACCAGACGTCCTGCTTTTGGTGGGACAGTCCCGATTTTTAACAATTTGTCCCGCGTCCCGCGGCGTTTTAAAAAAGTCCTGATGTTTGGAAAGAATGCACGACAAGCTAGGGAACGGCGGGCGATAGACCCAATTTTTAATCAAGAACCCCCTCCCCCCCGGTCAATGGTGTCCCGCTTTACCAATGCTAAAATCTGGTCACCTTACTCTTGGGGGGAATGGAGGTGCCTTCCTCCTGGGTCAGTGGGCGTGGAGGAGCCGGCACTTCCTAGCCAGGTGCACCCAGGTCTCCTGCAGAGCTGCCTGTGACCCTGCCTGTGACCCCACCCTGTGATCTTGCCCTGTGCTCCCACTCTATGACCCTGCCCTGTGGCCTCGCCCTGTGACCCTGTCCTGTGACCCTATCTTGTGACCCTGCCCTGTGACCCCGCCCTGTGACCCTGCCTGTGACCCTGCCCTGTGACCCCTCCCTGTGGCCTTGCCCTGTGACCCTGTCCTGTGACCCTATCTTGTGACCCTGCCCTGTGACCCTGCTCAGAGGGAAGAGGCAGAGATGCAGGGCTGCACAGAGCCCACCCCTCCCCTCCCCGGCTCTGCTCTCCTGGGATCTGGGGCTCACCCTGGGGGCGGGTGGTGCTTGCTGGGCCCACACACCCGTCGCTCCCATGCAGGGAGCCGCATGGTCTCAGGACGTCTGTGGGCTGGTTCCCAGGGCCTGCAGGGGGGCCCCTCGTTTCCCAGAAAGAGGAAGGAAGGCGCAGCATCTGGGCTAGGAAGCCTCCATCCCCCGCCTCCCCAGCTCTGTGGCCAGAAGCTCCACCCTGTGACCTGGCCTCCAGGGACCAGTCAGCTGAGGGCGGTGGAGACGTGTCCAGGGAGGCCCTCTGCCCTCTGCTCTGGGGCCCAGTCTCCTCTGTGCCCATCTTCCCAGGCTCAGTGTGCCCAGGAGGGGGACCGGCCGCTCCCCCTTCTCCCGGGGCCCATCCCGGCCCTCTGCCCGCGTCTGGCATTGCCCGGCTGCCGCAGCAGGCTGCTCTGAGGCCCTGGTCGTGGTGCCAGCCCACCTTGCCCCGGCCTAGGGGGAGGGGCAGCAAAGGCCCAAGCTCCACAGGGAAGGTCTTTAAACCCCTGAGGGGGAGAGTATGCAAAGCAGCATGCAAAGCACATGCAGATGAGGCCCCACCCCCAGCCAGGCACCGACGGCTAGAGGGCCTCGCGGGCCCCTGGCTGTGAGGAGCAGGGTGCAATGGGTGCTTGCAGAGGATGTAACCCCATAGGGAGACACGAAATGGGCAGAGGGGGCCCAGCCCCCACAGAGGAGCAGGTGGGTAAGCGGTGGTCCCCAGAACAGAGAATGAGCCCACAGACTTGCCCGATGGCAGAGACGCTAGTGTGAAGCCAGCTGCCCCCTGCACGCCTGCTTCCCTTCATCGATGCCGCAACCCTGCTCGCTTGCCGCTCGTTCACGAGCTGCTCCTGGGGCTGCACAGATGCACGGGGGTCCGGCAGGCTCCTTGCGGGGCTGACGGAGCCAGGCCTTGAAGGCCGTGGAGGGTGAGTCGCGCAGGAACCTGAGGACCCCAGCCCCAGGGGACACGCTGGGTGTGTGTCCTGGGAACTGCAGGGAGGCCGGAGGCTCTGAGCAGACAGGTAGAGGCAGGTGGGAGGGGCCTGTAGGTGCCCGGAGCTGGGAGTCAGCCTTGCAGGTCCCCCAGGAGCCATGGGGAGGTCCTGGTGGGAGTGGGGGCCACTGAATGGAGATGGTGGTCCCCTGGTCCCCTGGGCAGACGGTGTGGGGCTCTCTCAGGAGTTTCAAGGTGAGCAGGGGTTGGATTCCGGCTGTGTGTTGGGAGGGTTATTACAGCCCCACCCTGTTTGCAATACAAAAAGCAAAAAGCACAGACACAGAGCTGGGTGTCCAGAGACATGGTATCCGCAGACGTGCAGGAGCTCCTGAACTGGGAGGTGGGGAGGGTGGGAGGTACTGGGGGAGGAAGGGCATCCTGGGGTGCCCCAGAGACTCATGGTCTCCTTCAGCGTGACCATCCAGGTGCCACTAATATCCACTCAGGGCCACCATCCAAGGGAAGCAAACCCAGACAGATGGGGACTGTTTATGTAAATGGTCACCTAGCAGGTCATCCATGGAGCCCCCTTGGGGTGGAGCCTATTCGGGGCTCCCTGGGGTCCGCCCCCCAGCTTCCTCCGTTTGGAAGGGGAAGAGGCAAAGCAGCCCACGTCTGAGGGCACATGTTTTACAGAAGCCAAAAGGTATTGGCTACGGGGCTTGGCAGACGAGTGGCCGATCAAAAGTGGATCCCCAAACCAGCCCTGGCTTTTACAGCCCCCAGGCTGCTCTCCCGTGGCTCAGAGGCCACATGGGAAGCAAAGCCCCTGAGGGCTGAAGGCATGGCCTCCCAGTGAGCACACACTGCAGACCCCTCACGATAGCCCCTGTAATCGAGGTTGGGGGTGGCAGGGTGACCACCCCCACCTAAATTCTTCTCTTGTAAGACCACCGTCAGCCGACCCCTCCCACTTCCTATCACAGTTGGAAGGCTTCAGTGAAATGCATCCCTACCTCCCTATCAAAGTCACACCTGCTCTCCTTGTCATTGCCTTTGTACCTAAGCCATCAATGCCGAGGATGCGCACACACCCTCTGAGCACCCCGTATCTCTCCTCACTCGAAGCCTGAGGGACACCGCTAAACCCGCTAAGACCAGGGATTCCCTGCTCGGTGGGCGCTGAGCCCCTGTCCCTGTGAATGCCAGCCCCTTCTTCATGGTAAGGATTCCCTCACGGGGGTGGAGTTTCACCCTGGTTCTTCTGTCCCACGGGAGAACGGCAAATGGAGCAAAACAAACAAACACACGGCCAGGGGCCTCGCTGGAACTGATATAAACCTCACGTCTGTCCCCTGGTACTGTGTCCGGTGCAATGGGTGCAATACATTGACTCGTTGGGTATCGGAAATTCGAAGGGAACCGGGCATCTTGTATCTGGCGATGCCAGTCCATCCACCCCAGAGATTGCTTGCAGATGAAGCTGAACTTGCGCCATTCTAGTCTTCCTGGAGCGGAAATGGCTCCTCTTTCTCCTCGTCTTTTTCTCCTCCTTTTCCTTCTCCCTCTCCTCCCTTGTAGCATTTTACATCTTCATAATCGCAGCAGGAAAGAAGTTCTCATCAGCAGGGCGATTGAGCGCTTAACGACATGGGGCAGCGTTGGTTTTCTGTGTGTGCTGTCAGAGGCTCGGAACGGGTCCCCTGGATGCCACCGCTGCAGCCTGTGGCTAGTGTCTGTGTTGGCAGCTCCTCCTCGTCTACCCGGCCTATGTCACGCCCACCAGGCCCCTTGGCAGCCAGAGAGGAATTAGTGTGCACTGTGGGGGGGCCCAGAAGTGACCTTTATTCCCAGCACACCTGCCGCCATGAGTTCCTGGTATTTTACAGTCACTGCTGCAATAAAATGCATAGTCCAAGGCAGAACGACAATACTCAGCTACCGACGGGGCTATTCTTTGGCTTTGTGCGCGCCTTAAGCCGTGGAGATAAAATGTACTCCCCGCAATACAGCAACAATGTCCTGTCCCTAAAACGGACCGTCAGTAACGGACAGATCAGCAGGATGCCTGTACAACGCTGAAAACACCCTTCTCGGAAAGAGTGGGCTCCCCGCGTCCCTCCTGGGGGGGCTGGCGGCGGGAGGGCTGCCTGGCCGTTACGGGCCCCGGGCAGACGTCAGAAAGATGAAGCAACGCGCGGGCAGGCGGCTGGGGAGCGAGTTACTTAACCTTTCAGACTCGATAGCCTGGGAAATGGGAACAGAAAGACCCACTGAGGGAGGGCCCTGCCGTGGCCTCCCCCGGTGTGGCCCCTGTGTCGGTTGCTGCGAGAACCAAGTCCCCCACCCGGGGGCTCAGAACAGCAGGAACTGACTCACGGCTTGGCACGCCAGCAGCCTGAAGCTGGGTCAGCGGCCGGTGCCCTCCCACGTCTCTCGGAGAGGGTCCTTCCTGCCTGTCCCAGCTCTAGTGACCCCCGTGTTGCTTGCTCTGCGGCCGCCTCCCCCCAGCATCTGCTTCCGTGGGCTCAGGCCCCCGTTCCTCTGTCTGTCTTCTCTTTTGTCCCTGACGAGGACACCTGTCATTGGATTTAGGGCGCACACTAATCCAGGATGGTCTCATTCAAGATCCTTAACTTATTAACAATCGCATCTCCGAAGGCTGTTTTTTCCAAATAAAGTCGCCTTCACAGGTTCTGGGTGGACGTATTGGGGGAGGGGCCCTTCAACCCGGTCCAGTAACACCATCGTCATTGTCATCACTGTTATTAGCACTCCCAGTTGGGAGGCGAGCTGAAAAAGTTGAGACGCGCCAGCCCCCCGGACAGAACCAAGCAGGACAGGACCCCGGGGGACCGCGTGGTCCATCCAGACAACGGAATAGTGTTCAGCCTGAGAAAGGAAGGCATTGCGGCACCTGCTACGACAGGGGTGAACGTGAGCCCATTACGATCCTTGAAACAAGCCAGACACAGAAGGACAAACGCTGTGTGACTCAGATGAGGGGCCCAGAGAGGTACTCAAGTCCACAGAGACAGGAAGTAGGGTGGCGGCTGCCAGGGCCTGGGGCGGGGGCCCGAGATTCAGTTCGGGGAGAGGCGAGGGTTCTGGAGCTGGGTGGTGGGGATGATTGCGCAACCATGAGAGTGTACTGAATTCAAACAAAAATGGCTCAAATGGCACGTTACATGTTATGTGTATTTTTTTAGAGATTTATTTTATTGTTTTTGACAGAGACAGAGAGAAGGGGGAGGGCCCAGAGCCGTCTCCATAGTTGTACGCCATCAGTTTTCGATGTGGTTTCGTTCCACACAGGTGGGCGGGGGCCACACAGGGTGGGAACTGGGCTGGGGTCCTCCCGCGTGGGAAGCGCACCCCAGTTCAGCATATGGGTCCACACGGGCCGGGGCCGAGATTCGATCCTTGGTCCCTGGGGCTGCAAAGTGAGCACTTAACCCACTGAGCCTTCCTGGCTTCCCCTATTATGTGTATTTTGACCACAATATATATTTTTAAAGAAGAAAAAGAGAGCTCGCAGGGACCCATGACTTGTACGGTGTGCATGTGGCTGCACAGAAGTGGGGTCTCAGAGCGGTGAGGGGGGCTCCCCAGGACGCGTGGCTGGTGGGGGCCAAGGCAGGCCCTGAAGGTTCCCCACCGGGTCTTCACTCTGTGTCCCCTTTGGAGCAGACTGGGGACGGGGTGCCTCCTCTGCTGAACGTCACCAGAGGCGCAAACAGCATGGGATTCCCTGAGGTCACCGGAGTCTGGGTAGTTCCCTCTATGGCCATCAGCTCTGGGGTGCTCTGGGGGGTCCTGCCCCTTAGTTTGTGTGTCTCAGTGTGGCCAGCACCTCCCACCTCCAGATGGGGGGGTGCTTGTTACACAGGCGGCTTCTGGAGAGCGCACCCCAGACCGCCCAGCTCTGAATCTCAGGATGCCCCGGGGAGCCCAGGAACTTTCCAGACTTGATCTCAGGATTAGCGGGGTCACCTGTGAGCGTCTGGGCTCCCCGGCGTCCCTCTTGCTGAGCGAGCTCAGGCCAGCAGGTTGGGAAACATACCGCGGTTCTGGGCCACCCTTGTGACGTAGCCCTTCCATCCTCCCTTCGCTCGCCGCCTGCTCGCCCTTGCCCGGCCTTCCCTGCCTCTGGAACGGGCCCTTCCTCGCTCCCTGTGCCCGGACGTGCAGGGCAGTGGGACGCATCCCCCTCTGCTAGGTCTGTGAATGGTGTGAACCCTGGGGTGGCACATAGCACTGGATGGTGGCCGGTTTTGCTGCCCCCAGCCTGGGACCCCCTTGAGGTCCCTGACCCTGTCGTTCTGCTTTGAGATTTGAGCCTCTGGCTTGGACTGCTGGCTGCAAGTGCTTGTTTCCCGCCACTTGAATGAATGAATGAATGAATGAATGAATGAATGAATGAAAGGCAAGGGTCCAGGCCCGGCTGGGAGCTGGGTGAGCACTGGAGCCCCTTAGGACTCCATTGAAGCCATGAGCAGGGCAAGGCCCCTCTGCAAACTCCAGGTGGCAGCTGCTGTTTCTGGGGCCGCTAGAGGGAGACGTTGGAGGCCCAGCCACATGCTCGGCCAAAGCACTGTGCGCGCGCGCAGCCGCAGGGCACAGCTGGAAACAGGAGAATGTGTGTGTGCGTGTGCATGTGCAGCCACAGGGCACAGCATGGAGCAGCAGATGAGTGTGCGTGCATGTGTTTGTGCATGTGTGTGTGCGTGTGCAGCCACAAGACACAGCAGAAGCAGGAGATGTGTGTGAGCATGCCTATGTGTGCATGTGTGTGTGTGCAGCTGCAGGGCACAGCCAGGAGCAGGAGATGTGTGTGCGTGCATGTGTGTGCGTGTGCAGCCACAGGGCACAGAGGAAGCAGGAGATGTGTGCAAGCATGCCTGTGTGTGCATGTGTGTGTGTGTGCATGTGCAGCTGCAGGGCACAGACAGGAGCAGGAGATGTGTGTGCATGCATGTGTGTGTGCGTGCGCAGCCGCAGGGCATAGCTGGGAGCAGGAGAATATGTGTGTGTGTGCATGTGTGTGTGCATGTGCAGTTGCAGGGCACAGCGGAGGCAGGAGATGTGTGTGTCCTAGCTGGGCAGGTGTGGTGGAGGGCAGTACTCTGAGCCCTGCGCACATCTCTGCAGGTGGGGAAGGTCCGGGTGAGACTTAGAAGCTGGAGTGTGGAGAGCAGATGGCACTCTGCGAGGAGGACAGCAAATAAGACCCACAAGGTCGTCAGGAGAGGTCGGGTGCCCCGGGCCTTTCCTGGGAAGCATTCTGTGCATACCCTGAGCCGTACTCTTAAAGAGCGTCGGGTCTGCAGCGACCATGTCTGTTTTATGGATGGAGGAACGGAGGCCCCGAGAGGCTGAGTAACTTGCCAGAGCTAGAATTTGAACCCATGAAGGGGGAGCCGCCTGGTGGCACAGCCTGGGGGGGGGTTGCCCAGGCAGCCCTTAGGGGTCCCCTGGGTGGGCTGTGGATTCCAGCTTTGCTGCCGGTGTGCTGAGTGTCCTCAGGCAAGCCCCCAGGCCTCTCTGAGCCTCCCTCCCTCCTCTGGAGGATGGGACTGAGAACAGCTGTCTGGAGGGATCATCTAGTTTAACTGGGACAGAGGATTTAAAAGGAGGGCCTCCAAGGCTCTCCTTAGAACCCTTGCCCTGCGACCTCAGGGCCTTTGCATATGTGGTGAGTGCATCAGAGAAGCCCCTTATAATGTCCTTCCTCCCAGCACCTGGATCTATCTTCTCCCTCTGCTACTGGGCAGCCGCCCTAGGGAGTGACCTGTGCAAGCCACCTGCAGTGTGAGCCCAGACACTTAGTGTTTCCTTTCTTTTGGTAGTGCAGGGTCTGCTGTTGCAGAAGCATCCATTTCTAAGCTATCTTCGCTATCTCTCCTGCACACATTGCCCCAAGGACCAGATAAAGAGCCAGGCCTCCGCCCCTCCCCACAGGCACCTTTGTTTTAGAGATCTCCGGTGATTTCAGTAACTGACCATTTGGGCACTTGTTTGTTTTCTCTAATTGCACTTGACATTCGTGTTCCTGCCCCAATGGTTTCCATGCACCAATAAAGAGTGAACCCCCACCCTGGACCCCCAGTGAAAGCAGCACCCCAGGCTGCACACACGCTGTGTGGCCCAGCTATGCGGAGTAATGTTCAGCTCCTGGGAGCAATAAACCTGCGGCTTTTCCAAGTTCCCTGCGGGTCCTTGCGGGGGGGCCTGGGCTGGTCCAGCCACACCGGTGACTGACTGACAGGCTGCAGCCTGCACAGAGCAGCTCCCCCCGTTTAGGGGGGACCTACGCTGAGTCTAATCCTCCCCGGTCCCACCTTGAAATTCTCAGCACTTTATTATTTTTTTTAATGTTTAGTTTATTGTTTGAGAGAACAATTGGAGAGAGAGAGAGAGAAGGAGGGAGGGCCCAGAGCAGTTCCCATAGTTGTACATCAGCTGTGATATGGTTTGATTCCACACAGGTGGATGTGGGGTCATGTGGGGCAGAAGCCAAACTGGGGGGCCTCCCTGCACCCCAACACCCCCTGTCGGGGCTGCACCATTAAGAGAGCAGGCCCCCTGTTGCAGAGTGGATGGCCCTGTCCCAGCCCCTCAGCTGGGCGCTCACCTCCCGGTGACATCTCTGCACCCGCGTTGTTGGCACCTCGGCGGCCCCGTGGGAGCACATGGGACCTCGGGGCTGGTGTCCTTCATCTGTCCCCCCGGCTCTCGGGCTGGGGAGCTGCCCTCTGGCCCAGCCTGACCGGGTCAACGTCCTTTGGGGCAGGTGGTGTTCTGGGAACGGGCCGTGTCCCGGCCTGCCCGGAGGCCAGAGGGCTGGGGCGCAGCCGGGGGCCCCTCCACGGCCCACCCTGGGCCCACTGGGCCTTTCCTCGGGTGCCTTGGGCCCTTGCCAGCTCCGGACCACCCATCAGAGGCCTGAGGCCCCCAGGTCGGAGGGAACGGGGGCCAGTCCCCTACCCACCGCAGCCCTGGCCAGCGGTGCTCTGGACTCACCCTCTTCGGGTTCAAGGGCTCGCCTCCGGGTCGGCCACATTTGCCAAGGCAGAATGTGGGGGCCCCCGCTCCCCCGGTCAGGCCTGCTCAGCCCACCTCATCTCCCCAAGCAGGCCCTACTCAGCCTGGGCCACCAAGCAATGGCCACCCGCAGGCCTTGCTCTCTTCATTCCATGCCTTTGCCTTGATCCCTCCCTCCCAGGGAGGGACAGCTTCAGCCTCTGCTCTTCCTCGTCACTGGGACCCTCCTTCCTCCCTTCCCTCCTTCCCTCCCTCCTTCCCTCCCTCCTTCCCTCCTTCCTTCCTCCCTTCCCTCCTTCCTTCCTCCCTCCTTCCTCCCTTCCCTCCTTCCTCCCTCCCCTCCTTCGTCCCTCCTTCCTTCCCTCCTTCCTTCCTCCCTCCTTCCTCCCTTCCCTCCTTCCCTCCTTCCTTCCTCCCTCCTTCCTCCCTTCCCTCCTTCCTCCCTCCCTCCTTCCTTCCCTCCTTCCTCCCTCCCTCCTTCCTTCCCTCCTTCCTGCCTCCCTCCCTCCCTCCTTCCTCCCTTCCTTCTCTTTCTTTCATGTATTCACTCAATAGTCAATTATTATGCATCTCTTACATCAGCAGCCCCACCTTTCTGGCTCCGTGGACCAGTTTCGTGTGAAGTACAGCTGACCCTGGAACCACACGGGTTTGAATTGCGTGGGTCCACTTACACCCAGACGGTTTTCAGTAAATACTGTACTGTTTTCTGTGGTTGGGAGGCTGTGGGTGCAGAAGGCACTGCCCTCTGCCATTTTATAGAGGGGACTTGAACATCCTCGGATTTTGGTATCCACAGAGTGGGCTGAGGGTCCTAGATCTAAGCTCCTGTGGATACTGAGGGACAACTTAAGTTTTGGGGTGACCCTGTAACAACGTAAGCCTACCAGTGAAATGTAAGGGGAGGGTCTCTGAGGGCTTCTGAGAAGTTCAAGGAGAAATCTGTTTTGCTTGCACACCATTTCCTCTTGCTCAGTGCACTATTATGTGGGGGTGTGATGCTTGGAGCTGTGACAGCTCTTTTGTGCTCAGAGGAGCCATAGCTTCAATACTAGATTAGCTAAAAGTCTAGGTTTGATTTCCCAGAGTGCAGAACTGTGAGCATTAAAACTGGGACAGTGTTGGGCAACCATATGCCCGGTCACCCTAAACTGGCAGCATGGAAGGACAGAGAACTTGGGGCCTCGCCAACATCCTTGGAGCTGCCTGCCAGCTTCAGAATCCCTACCCTCTGTGATGCAAACGGCAAATGTCTTTCTGCTTTAAGTGTGTGTGTTACTTGCACTGAAGTCACAGGCCCAGCTCCCATCCTTGGCCACCTCTTCTTGTTGCGTGTGCTCCCGGGGGGTTGCCTGAGCTTCGCCTCAACCTGGTGCAAGCTCACGCCCGTGTGCCTGGCAGGTGGGTCCTTCTTCCTGACACTTCTCTTGTTCTGGGCGCTTACAGCCTCTCTGCTTGTCTGCCCGCCCTGCCTGCCCTCCCCCTACAACTTCTAAGCGCCCCCGGCCAAGGGCCATTCTTCTGTCCGTCCCGTCCTGGCAGATGGCAAGGGGTCCACGTCTCATCTTGGTTTAACAATCTCCGCCCAATGTCTTCTCTGGGCCAGGAAATGAGGACTGGCCTGGCCCGCTGAGGTCATTCCTGGGCCAGGCGCTCACTGTACCCTCACGCCTTCCCCAGGCCCCGGGGCCTGTCCTCTCCCTGACGCGGCTCCTGGCCCCCTTCTGGGGAGAAGCCCCCTGGGGACTGCTGCTTCTGTCCCACCTCTCCTTAGCTCTGGGGACACAAACCCCCCTCCGGCTGCTCCCGGAAGCCCCGCTGCCTTGTCAAAAGTGCTGTCCTTCATTTCTCTGGATTCGACTTTCTCAAAGCCGCACCCCTGCGCCCAGCAGCCCCCTGCCCCTCACGCCCCGAACAGCTGTCAGGTCGTGATTTACACGCCGGTGCCGGGGAAATCCGCTAGTGTCGGGAACAGCCCAGGGTCTCATCCTGCCCCTTTCTGGAACTCGGACCCATGTCCCTTCCAGCCCCTCTCTGGGCCTGTCTCCTCCTCTGGCAAAAGGGGACTCGCCTGATGCTGTAGGAGGTCCTCCAAGTAGACTAGGGGCCCCATGGCTTCGTGAGAACCCCCAGGGGGCGGGCGAGGGAGGAGGGCTGGGGTCCGCAGCTTTGCATCCAGGCTGGGCACGGGGTCCTGCGCTGGGTGGGGGTCCAGTCTTCTGGGTTGACTGCTCATGGAGGCACGTGGTGCTGGGGGCTGGGCGTGCAGGCGACCCGCTGGGCCATGGTGGGACAGGAGCCAGTGGGCTTCCAGGAAGGGAGGCTAAAGATACCCCCTTCCCGGCATGGCTGCAGCCCTGAGAGGACAGATCCAGTTCCCGGCCTGTTGCCGCCGGGGGCAGGGGGCAGGGGCTGGTGACCAGGAGGGCCTGATACAGCCGTGTGGGGCTGAGGCCCGGGGCCCAGGCCGGGGCACCGATTGGCCGAGCCCCCGCGGTGGGTGAGGTCAGGGCAGGCCAGCGCCCCTGATCCCGGCCACGCCGCCCACTGCATTCTTCGGCCTCCTATTTCCAGGCTGTCCCTGCCGAGGTCCCCGCCTGAGCCCGCACGCCAAGGGTCCCGTGTTTGGGGTCACTTGTGTGGCACAGCAGTGGAGACAGGTGGGTGGGGGTTTGGCACGATGCTCTTGGGGGTGGGGGGCAGCAAGGATCACCTCTCCCTTGTGCAGTTCTGGGAGCTGGGGTGGCCCGGGTGAGGGGAACTGCGCGTGTGTGTATGTGTGTGTGCACGTGTGTGCACGTGTAGCTGTGCTGACAACAGGGCGCGTAGGTGTGCTGCCCGAGCAGGTGTGGGCGTGGCCTGTCTCCCCTGTGGGGCGCCCAGGGGGTGCAGTGTGTCCTGTGGGACTGTGGCAGGGACTCTGTGCGTCCAGCTCTTTAACCATAACCCCCTGGGCCCCAAGGGGGCATCTGGCCAGGAGCGTCTTCAAGACTCCAGGACGTTGTGCCCCAGCGTCCTGGTGTCCCCATGCCCCCGCCAGGGACCGTGGGGGCAGCCGGGAGCGCAGCCTGGGCGTAGCCGCCTGCTTCCGTGTATTCGGGGGGGCGTGCCGTCAGCCCTGAGCTCCGTACCTGGGTTTTGAGGGTATTTTTAAATGCTTTAAAAATTTTTTATTTATTTCCTTTTTTTTTTCTTCAGTTACAATGGACATCCAGCATTATTTTATATTAGTTTCAGGTGTGCAACCATAGTGGCCAGACGTTCGTATAATTTGTCTAGTGCGGGTCTGACACCAGGCATCGTTATTCCGGCATCACTGACTGGATTCCCTACGCTAAGCTGTGCGTCCCTGCGACCCACCTGCAGCTACGGATTTGCACGAAGTCTTAATCTCTTTCCCTTCCTCACCCAGCTACCCCGCCCTCTGCCCCGGAGGCAGCCACCAGTTCCCCCTGCGGGCAAGGGCGGGGAGGGGGCGCAGGGCATCAACTCCCTCTCACAGCCCGTTCAGTGGGGACTGGAAGCCACTAGGGGGCCACATGGGTGGGCCTCGCCTCCCGCAGAGAGCCCAGAGGGGATGGCAGGCAGGGCCCACTCCTCAGCTTTCTGTACTCCCTCCTCTCTCCTTCCCAGGGCGCCCCATCCAGCCTTCTGGAACCTTCTTGTGGGGCAGGAGGGGAGCTAACCGTGGTGGTCTCCCTGTGTCTCCCACGCCATGTCTGTCTTCTTCCTCCTTCCCTCTCTCTCTCCCTCCACCAGCTCCCCAAATCAGGAGCTGGGGCTGGCGGTGCAGAGTCCCCCCAAAGCCCCATGTCCCGGCCGGCTGCTGCCCACGACCCACGACCCGCGACAGCTGGGCTGAGGGAAGCAGACAGCAGCCCCCGCCCCACCCCGCCGCCCTTGACCAGAGCAAGTCCCTGAACTGGAGGCGTCCGTGCTGGTGGGGGGCACAGGTGCTGGTCACTCCCACCCCTGGAAAGAGTGTGGGGCGAGGAGGGGGTTGCAGGGCCGAGGAGGGGGTGGCAGGGCCGAGGAGGGGGTGGCAGGGCCGGGGCGGGGGTGGCAGGGCAGGGTGGGCTTGCAGGGCCGAGGCGGGGGTGGCAGGGCAGGGTGGGCTTGCAGGGCCG